>JAULKK010278305.1:0-14645 GCA_032355705.1 Rubia peregrina
ATCAGCTGCACAGAAAATGAGGAGATCATCAGCAAAGAGGAGGCTGTGAACTCCTATTTTCTGGCATCTCTGGTGGAAGCCTATTTCCTTCTCCTTGAATCTTTTCTCTAGCATCCTTGTCAGATATTCCATGCTCAAGACAAACAACAAAGGGGAGAGGGGGTCACCCTGCTTCACCCCTCTTTTGCCCTCAAATGAACCTGATAACCTTCCATTAATTGAGATACAAAAGGATGAGGAGCTTACACATTTCTTGATCCATTCCAGGAACATTGCTGGGAGTTTCAGGTGTTGCAGCCACTTGAACAAGAAATCCCAGTTAAGGCTATCAAAAGCCTTAGATATGTCAATCTTTATAAGACAGCTAGGTTTTAGATCAGTGTGGCTATATTTGTGGAGCAATTCTTGTGTCAATAAGATATTATGTGTGATGTTCCTTCCTTTTACAAAGGCTGACTGGTTGTTGGATACCAGTGAGGGCAGTACTTGTCCCAATCTCTCACAGAGGATCTTAGTCACTACTTTATATAATATAGAACAACATGAGATAGGTCTATAATCTCCTGGGGCTTGAGGTTGTGTTTTTTTGGGGATCAGGCTGATTACTGCTCTACTAAAGTTTCCAGGGACCTGGTCTCCCTTGAAGAAGCCTATCACTGCCTCAGTCACCCCTTTCCCTACTATGTCCCATGCTTCTCTGAAAAAGAGGCTGGAGTAGCCATCATGTCCAGGGCTTTTACTGGTTTTGATGCTTTTAAGAGCCCTGAAAACTTCCTGAGGCATAATTGGTGTTAGCATCAAAGCTTGCTGCTGCACAGTCAGCACTGAGCCTCTTCCTATAACTTCTTGATCAATTTTCTTTTCAGGTTTAACCTCTTTGCCCAAAAGGTTCCTGAAGAACAGAACCAGATGGTCTTCTATGTTCTTTCTCCCCTGTATCAGTTCATCATCCCGAATTAAGGAGACAATGTGATTTGAGTAGGTTCTATGCTTTAGCATTGAGTAGAACAATCTGGTTGGTCTATCCCCCTCCTTCATCCATTTAATCTTTGTCCTCTGCTTTAGGAAACTGAACTCAGCATCTGACATTCTAATTGCATGCAATCTACTGCATGCTTCCTTCCTTTGCTTTTCAAAGGACAGGGGATCCCCAGCTAGCTCCAGCTGATCCAGTTCCCATTCCCCCTTTGCCTCCATTGCCCTTTTCTCTATGTCAGAGAATTCTTCCCTGTTAATCCTCTGAAGAGGAAGTTCCAACCATTTCAAAGTCTCAAAAACCTGTGTGAGGTTCCTGCTGTCTCTCATTTCCCAGATTGCTTTCACCGTGGGCTTAAATTGTAGTGACCTAGTCCACATGTTGAAGAACTTAAACTGCCTAGCTTTCTTTTCCTGAGCTTTCTGTATGTTGATCATTAAGGGGAAATGGTCAGAAGTTCCGTTTACCTTCACCTGGCAGGTTGAATCTGTTAGCTGGTTAATCCAGCCCCCATTAACCAAGGCTCGATCAATATAGCTGTATATTCTGCCCTCATCTCTTCTCCTGTTGCACCATGTGTAGCTGGGACCAAATGTCTTCAATTGTGCCAGCTCCTGCTTCTGTGCAACCATTTGGAAGTCATCCAATTCATGTTGTTGTACTGCATTTCCCCCTACTCTATCCTCAAAGCATAATGGGTTATTGAAGTCTCCCAAGACCAGCCACGGTCTTGCATCCTGTCTTGCTACCCCCAGAAATTGCCACAGATTCTTCCTGTCTGTTGGCTGATTGTTACCATAGACCATGGTTATATAACAAGGTATGTTTAGTTCCTTTATTATACATTCCATGTCTATCCATTGGTCCCCTTTACTTAATATAGTCACTGTAAAGTAGTCTGTCCTCCAGGCCACCCAAATTCTCCCACTGTCTACAACCATGCTGTTAGTTTCCAAATTCCAGCCCAGGCCTAACTTCTCCCAAACTTTTTGTTCATTCACCTGCTTTACTTTTGTTTCAAAGAACCCCAATAATCCTATATGGTTATTTATACAAAATTCCCTAACTTGCTTCTGCTTCACACCCCCATTTATTCCTCTTAGGTTCCATGCTAGGATGTTATTTATCATATTGTGGATCAGATAAAATGCTGAACAGATTACCTCCCTCCCTGCTGTAGCTGCATTCTGGCACTTCCATCCTTTTTGCCCCTGTTGCCTGTGTGGTGATCTCCCCTCCTTCAGTAGCTACTTTCTTCTTTGAAACTGTTTTGAAATCCCCATCCGTAGATGTCATCTCAGGTCTAGGTTCTGGTCCATACCTCTCCGCTTGCTTCTCTTGGTGTGCAGGAACTGATTTAGTGACTGGGACATAAGCTTTTTTCACAGGTTTTGGTTTTTCTTTCCTTCTACACTGTTCCTCATCATGGCCAATCATAGAGCAATGGCTACACTGAACAGGCATCCATTCACACACCACTTCTTGATTTTGTATGACATCGTTCTCATCTAGGTAAGGGACCCTGTCTGGGACCTTCTTTCCCAGCTGAACCTCAACCAGCACCCTGGCATAGCTGAGCCTCTCCATATCCTTGGTAGCTCTGTCCAATTTCAGGGGGATACCAATGGGGCTTAGGATCGTGCTCAGGATCTTAGGCTTCCAGTAGACTACATCTAGCTTAGGCAGTTTAAGCCAAACAGGGACTTTCTTTGGCATTTCCATGTCTAGGTTCTTAGCCCATTTCTGGATTAACACAGGCTTGTTATCAAACAGCACGATTCCGTTCTCCAGGACTTGATCAGCCTCAGTTTGATGGGCAAATTTAACCATGAATATGCCTGGTTTTACCAGCCAAATCCTCAGTATTCCATACTGCTTCCAAATCCTCCTGAAGAAACCGTTTATAACAGCAAAAGGGGGAAATGCTCCTAAGATTTTGCAAACCACGGTTGTATCCCATTCCTTCAAGCTCAATTCCACATCCTCCTTTTCAATCTTACCCATTACTATTCCCTCTACCTCAATCGGTTTATAGAACCTGACATCCTCCTGGTCCTTATCCACAAACAGAGCAGTCCAAGGTGGCACCACTTCATTTTCGTTTCTGTCCCCCCACCTAACTTTTCCGGTGTTGCTTGACGTCACCGTTGCTGGTGAGCAATGTTTTCCTGTGTCTATTGTTTTCGCTGGGGTTACAAGCAACTCCGCCAAAACCTTTCCGACCTCGATTCCCGCACTATCTGGTGTCTCCGTTCCGACCTCCTTTCCCGCGCTTTCCGGCGCCTCCAGTTCCTCCAGTACTGTTTCCATACCTTTCACATGGGATTGTTGTTTTGTGACCGAGAAATCATCAACTAGTAGTTTACCGGGGGTTACCTGTGAGCCGTAGATGACCCTCTTAGCCAGCATCTTCTTCTTCCCGCCAGACCTCCCCATTGTTGGTGGCAGAACCGCTGGAGGCAGATCACCAAGGCGGCAGGAATGAGAAAACAACGGAAAAAGAGGGACACATAGTGAAGGTGTGTTTCGCCCCTATCAATGAGTGAGTTATCAATGAGTACAATTCTGTTCATGAGGAGTACTATATTGTTCAGAAGAATTTATTAATGGTTGTGAGATCTCAAAGAAATCTGATAGGAGATTATGTTGGGCAACATGATTGTTATGAAAGGCCTAATATCACAGGTAGACATGGGATTTTGAGGAGACCAGTATAAAGGCCAAAGCTAAAGTGTAATCATTGTGGAACTTTAGGGAATTTGAAAGCTAGTTGTTTCAAGTTACATGGGTACCCAGACTGGTGGGAAGGAAGTCGAGATGCTACGGTTCGACACAAATATCTAGGTACACGGCTTGCTCGTGTTGCAAATGCTCAACAACAAGAAAGTCCTTTGGATTCAAGTGGTGAAGACATGCAAGAATAAGTTGCAAATTTACAGATGCAGGTCAATCAGCTTCTAAAAGGCAAAGGAAAGTTGAAAGGGATCCTTTCTACCCAGGCTCCAGAAAATAGCAACTTTGCCCATTATCATGATTTTGCAGGTAGTGTTTTAACTCATTCTTTGCCTCAAGATTTTGGTTTTTATTGTGAATCTTGGATACTTGATAGTGGTGCTACTAGTCATATGCATTATTCATCCATTTTATTGACTGATTCAAAGCCTGTTACTTCGACAATCCCTGTCTACATACTAGATCATTCCATCATGTATGTTCAGGCCATAGGATTAGTTCATCTTCATTCCAGCCTCACTCTGTCACATGCTCTACATGTTCCTGGTTTCTAGTGTAATCTCATTTCCATTAGGAAATTAACTAAATCTTAAAAATTGACTCTAAGTTCATTGATTCTTGCTGCATACTGTATGACCAGAAGACTGATCAAGTCCTTGCAGTAGCAGAAAAATCAAGAGGCCTCTACATACTTAATAGAAAATCATTTCAGCCAGCTTTCATCCAAAGTAGAATCACTGCCATGTCCCAGTCTTCCATTCCCATTGAGCCTCGACTTTATACAATTGTTTCAACTTTGAATTGTAATAGGAATTGGTACTTTAGATTGGGACATCCTTCCCATGAAATTCTGAGTCATTTGAAACTTAAATGTAATTCAATTTCACCTTGTTTGATATGCCCTTTGGCAAAGCAACTCAGATTATCATTTTCTTTGAGCAAAAGTGTTTCTAATGGTTAATTCTACTTGATGGTCCTTATAAGGTTAGCAGCCTCAATGGAGCAAAGTACTTTCTCACAATAGTAAATGACTACAGTAGGAGCACTTGGACCGTTCTATTAAAATCCAAAAATTAAACACTTTCTCTTCTTTCGACTTTTTGTGTCATGGTTAGGAATCAATTTCAATGTTCCGTCAAAACCACTAGATCAGATAAAGGCTCCGAATTCATTAATTCAAGTTGTACTAAGCTATTCTTAGATTTAGTTATTATTCATTATAGATCTTGTCCTTGTACACCTTAACAGAATGGTGCTGTTAAAAGGAAACACCAACATATCCTTCAAGTAGCTCGAGCCCTTCTTTTCCAATCCCACCTTCCAAAACAATTCCGGGGAGACGTTATTTTTGCAGCAACATTTCTAATAAATAGAATACCAACACCTCTAAATTGGAAGTCACCATATGTACTGTTGTTTTCTAAATTTCCTGATATAAATTTCTCAGGGTGTTTGGTTGTCTAGATTTCGCCACAAATACCAGCCTTCACAAAGATAAATTCTGTGAAAGAGCTTTTCCATGTGTTTTAAAAGGCTATCCACCAGAGTAGAAAGCATACAAGTTGTTTGAATTTCTGAATCAAAGAGTAGCTGTTTCAAGGATGTCATTTTTCTTGAAGGTCATTTCCTTTACCATAATCTTTCAGCCTATTCTCCATTTAATGCACTATCCAATGCTCCTCCCACAGATCATACACTACCTAGCCCATTTCCTCATCAATTTAGTCCTGCTCAAACTGATCATCACAAATCATACAATTTTCCACAAACTGACAAGTTCACTCAATCACTGATTGTGAAAAATACTGAAGCTTCCTCCTCTAGCAACTATCATTATCATAAGTCTTCTATTCATCTAATAGTCCGAAATCAGAAAATAATCCCCAATCAGTCATATTACCACCCAGAATTAGGAAGCCACCAGTTTGGGCAAAACATTTCGTCCTCAAGTCATACACTGATCCATCTTCTCTCTCAGTCTTTACTTCATCACATATGTATTTTGTTAGTAACATTGCAAGTATACAAGACCCACAATCTTATAAACTTCTTAGTCAGAGTCCAGAATGGGTTAAAGCAATGTAGCTTGAGCTTCAAGCTTTAGAAGCAAGCATACTTGGGAGCTTATGTCACAGCCGGCTGGCAAAAGAGCAATAGGTTCCAAATGGATTTACAAAATTAAATGCAATTCAGATGGAACAATAGCCATGTACAAAGCTAGCCTTGTGGCCGAGGGTTACAACCAGCTGGAAGGGGTAGATTATTTTGAAATTTTCTCACCAGTAGCTAAAACATTTACAATCAGGTTATTTTTGGCTATGATTGCTTGTAACTCCTGGTATATTCAGCAAATCGACATCAATAATGCCTTCCTACATGGCATCATTGATGAAGATGTGTATATGTAGCCACCACCTGGATATCCACTTCTAACAAACAGCTTGGTTTGTAAGCTATGGCCTTAAACATGCTTCTAGGCAATGGAACAAAGAGTTTACTCTTCATTTAAAGTCTTTGGGGTTCACTTAGGCCCCACATGACTACTGCTTGTTCCTGAAAATACACACATAGTCTTTATAGTTGTTGTAGTGTATGTTGATGATGTTCTTCTAGTAGGGGATTCATTTGCGGACATCTCATGTCAAGAAATCTCTACATGATGCCTTTACTATTAAGGATTTGCAGGAGACAAAATTCATCCTTGAAATTGAGGTAGCCAGATCTTCAGTTGGCTTATATCTCAGTAAAAAAAAGTATGTGCTGGACATTGTTGGTGATTGTGGCTTAAATAATGCCAATGGTGCAACAACACCTCTTCCTATCTCTTGAAAAATTGATGATAAGTCTTCTCCTCTATTGACTGATACTGGAGTTTTCAGAAGACTGATTGATAGACTGTTGTATTTGAACTTTACAAGACCCGACTTCACTTACTCAGTCAATTTGTTGAGGATCCTACTGAACATCACCTCCAAAGGGCTCTCCATATAGTAAGGTATCCCAAAACATGCCCATCTCATGGTTTTATCCAACCACACCACAACCATCTCTATATGCTTACTGTGATGCTAACTGGAGTACCTGTAGATAGTATAGGCACTCAGTTACCGGATTTTCTATTTTTCTTAGTGATGCACTTATTTCATGGAAATATAAAATATAAAAAAAGCAATTTACAGTGTCTAAGTCTTCCCCAGAGTCTGAGTATAGGAGTTTATCCATGAGAGCTTGTGAGCTTAAATATATTAGCTTTGTGGCCACTGATATTCATTTACAGCTACAACTCCCTATCCCTTTCTTCTGTGACAATCAAGCTGCTATCAGTTAACCCTGTGTTTCATGAGCACACTAAGCATTTAGAGATTGATTGTCACTTGGTGCGTGATTACTATGTATCTGGTTTATTGATCCCCACCAAGGTGTCTACTAGAATTCAACTGGCGGATATCTTCACAAAGATTTTGCTAGGTCTTAGCTTCAAGGACATTTTGTTCAAGTTGGGTTTTAGGTTTATATCCACAATCCATCTTTGGGGGGAGGGGATGAATAAATATGCACATTCCATTTGAGATTTCTGAGTATTAGTGTCACTGAAGGGAAGATTTCATAAGTTTATTTTTATTTTTTTATTAAAAAGTTGCCATATGGAATTGTTTTGTAGGCTGCTTTCTTATTTTACCTTTTATATTAGCTATATGTAAGTAAAGACTTGTGGTGAAGAATGGTATGACGAAATATTTTCTCAATGAAGCTTATTCATTTCCCTTTCTTACCTTTCTTCTCTGCTAAACCTTGAAATTATTTTCTTGATTTTACAGTTCATGAGAAAACAAACATGTATTGTGTATTGTTTATTGTTTGGTTACAATGGTTTGTATTGTTGTTTGTTAAGCTTGGAAATATTTCCCTTTTCAGATATGTATCTTTTGATGGCTGCCTAAAACCTAGCTTTCTGGTCGCCTTTTTTCTAACCTAAGGCATAGGTTTCAAATTCGAAACATAATTGGACCCTATTAGAAGGTAGTTTTTTGATACGCCTTTGATCGAATCGATCAAAGGCAGGACCAGATAAGGCACTTAAAACGGTCATCCATGTTCCAATAAAACCGCCTTTAATAGGCCCTTTCTCCACTAGTGACATAAACTTGACACATGAGGTTACGTAGTTTGGTGAAATTACCTACATCTGCTTGACCTTATCTAGTTTAGAATATATTCACTAATCAGAAAGACAACAATAGAAAATACACCATACAATGATACTTACCTTAACTAATTATAAATGTGGATTTTTCAAGCTCCTCTGACTACCGATTCGCCTTGATTAAACACCCTCTAACCTCGAAACTCGTCGACGATGGATCTCCTCCTCCCAGGGAATTAAGGTATACAATTCTAAACTTTACTCAATAGTTTAAGATCATGTTGGGACATAGATCGATGACTCTTCTCAAAAAATATGAAATCCTGGATGCAGATTTTCTGTAATTAAATCCATAAGTATTTCTGCCAAATTGCCTTCTATATAACTCTGTCACACGCATAAATATTATGTGTGAAAACAATTCTCATTCTATCTCGAATTAAGATTTCAATTAGATCCCATTGAAATAGGAATTACCAAATATAGTCTCTTGAAGTAAGGAATTAATTCAAATCCAATTCGATCAAATCTATTCCCATAAGGAAGGGATTATTTCATATCAATTACGATTTCCTTAAATTTAATCCAATCACATAAATATATGAATTGATTTGATCTTTTCAATCTCAAATACGAAAGGAATATTTCTGTCAACGAATAACCTTTTGTCGCATGAATTTCCTTTTGATGTTTCAACACAAAATATTCCATATTTTCATTGTTTGTGAAAATTATGCAATGACTAAACGACTTGGAATCTAGTTTTGGGACCACAAATTTCACTTTGAATTTGTGGGGTACTAAAAAATGTGGTTTTACTATCGGGGACTAAAAGATGGTAAAAGATGTTATATTGGGGGGAAAACAATTTAGTCTTTGCATATTTTCCACAAATTGCCAATTAATTTAATATGGACTTTACAATCTTCAACTTTAACATTTTGTGGACCCAAACATTGGCTTATGCAAATAAAGACTTCAATTTTGAAAACCATTATGGATGTTGGAACATCAAACCATAAGACATGATATCTCTTCCCCTAAATTCCAAAATGCCAAATAACTAAACATCTAGAAATCACTTGCATGTAGGAACATCAGCTGAATACCGAATATCATGTTGGAACATAAACCCAACAGTAAATAAAATCATCAAAAAGAAATCCAAGTATCTCCCCCTAGGCCTTAAGCTTGCCAAAATTTTCAAAAACATAAAAATTATCAAATCAGGCTTCATTAGAAACTGCTATATGTGTTCTCTCTGTATCCAAGGTAGCAATATGAACTTTTAGATCTGCAATCTTAGCATCAACGGTCAGAATCTGGGTTTCGTTCACATTCACTGATGAAGAACTAGAAGCTACTCTATCAGGATTCCATGACAGATCATGAATCTTCCTTAATAGGTATGTTCCTTTAAATGGGCACAGTGGACACAATCAAATTTTTGTTCCTAGCCTTGACCTTCTCACCATGAATTAATGCAAAAGGAGAGTATGGATATGGTAGAGCATTTTAAACCCTTGAGGACACAGCCTGACTCACTATACTTTCTTGTATATATCATCAACCTAAGATTAACTTGAATCTTAGTCCCAATACAGTAAAGAAATTTCTTCACATCTTTAGTAAGAGTTGTAGTATTTGAGGAGAGAATCCAACTGTTGATGGTAATTTGATACAAGCATAAATACCTGGAGGACAAACTAGATGTTGTAGCATTACCTTGACTAGGCCATTTAGTTTGAAAGCTACCTGCCACTTCAGACAAAATTCGATCCTTTGTCACCTCAAGCTCCTCCAAATATACTCCTTCAAACTTAGAAGTAGTCAGCCACAAGATTATGTTAATCAAACTCTAAGAAAATCTAATGACCTTTCCACAGACATAAACCCTGTTATACCAAGGAGAGTCTAGATCCAAAACTGCCATCCATTCAATTTGGTTAAAATTAACAAACCAAATCCTTGTTATAATTTTCAAACAAGGTAGCTGCTGTCTTGAATCCTACACCATCCAAAAATGCAGTAAAGTCACTCTCTTTGTAAGCTTACAAATTTGTTGGCCTCTCAGCCTATATCTTTCTCTGGAAAATGAAATCGAACATCTCTTTACAATATACATCAAAGAATGTAAAGGACATAATATCCTTAACTGAAGGAGCTGGCAATGCAGAACACTATCTCATAGCGGAGTTTTCTTTCTTTTTCTTCTTGGCTGGTGGTGATGAATCAACAACCACTTTCTCCTTCCTCTTTGATTCCCTTCTACGAGACTGAATAAATTTAGCCAAGGGTTCATCACCTGGGTCAGTTGGATCATGTTCTCGTTGAACATTCTTTGTTGGAACATGAGATTCATGTTTAACCTGAGTTGGAACATCACCAAGATTTGTGCCATCTACATCATCAATTTAAAGTTCATGCCGCTATATTGGAATATGACCGCTCTCAATCTCAAGTTCTAGTGGTTGTGTTGGAACATGAGAAACTTCTCCACTAAAATCATAATCCTGATCAGTGTTCAAATCCTCAAACAGCCCAGGTTTATCAATCTCCATATCCATAGCTTTCACCCTATCTCCATATGCTCTGTTGGAATAACACCAACATCCCTAGTTTCCAACTCTTTATCATCCAAACCCATAATCATAAGAGGTGGGATTTTCCTATGTTTCTCAGCCAGCTTATGCATCTTATGATTAAACTTAAAAATTTGCAAATAAGATGCGGATTTCACAGTTTCATAATTATCCTCAGCATGTCATTCATCTTTGAGGTCCGGAAGAACGAGTATAAAAACAAAAACATGTTTTAGCCTTGTATTCTATACATGCATTTTCGGTAAGCCTAGAACTCAAACTCCCTATGTATTGTACACTTCCAATGTTCCCAGATAGAGAATTAATCATATCAAACTCATTTATCACCCCAGAAAAGGATTTATACGACCTCAAGTCTATAACATTTCTATTTGTCTCATACCATTCCACGCAATTCATAAATGTTTCAAAGAACATACAATTGAATGTGAGGGAATCATCAACAAGCATCTCCGTTTTCTTCTCTTAGTCATCCATGTCTTCAAAAATAGTATTTCAACATTCGGCTCTTGCATGTCATCACATGGTTGCAACTTATGGCTTTCAAAAATCCTAATTTCCTTAATCGGCTCCCCAAAAACCTTCTTGAAGTTCTTGCTCTCCATCGTCAAACTTGAGTGCGGGTAGAGAGTTTGGAAATAGAGGTTTGATTTCCTTCAAAGTTGAGACTTATAATACTCTTGAATCACTCTCTTTTGTGATTTGACATGAGAATTCTGAGCGAGAATCTCCAAATTTTGAAAATGGCAAGAAAATCGGGAGTATGGTTGTGGGTTTGGTGCAAAGAGAGAAGAAGGTAGAGAGGTGAAAATTTTGAAAATATTTACTTTCCTTTTTTCCTCAACAATCTTACCCGCATTTTTCTCTTTCCAAGGTAAATCCATAATTAGCTTTTCACCCACTTGATATCACATCACCACCATAATGTCTTCAACTTCCAACATGAGCACTTCTGGCTCTATTTTTTTGTTCTCTTTTTCTCCTTTTTCAATTGTTATTGTATTTTTCTAAATTATGGACAAAAAATAATATTAAAAAGCTGACGAGAAAAATAAATACCTCAAATTCGACAAACACCTAAGTGTTGTCCGAGGAGTTCAAAAGTTGCGGAGTCCAAAGGTTTTGTGAATATATCGGCAAATTGTTTTCACGTGTTGAAACATAATTAATCACTACTTCCTTCTTCTCAAACAGATCTCAAATAAAATGATACCTTATAGAATAAAATGATGTCTTATATCAATGTGTTTCGTCCGAGAATGTTGTACCTGATTCTTTGAGATATCAATAGTACTTTTATTTTCATATAATACTATTAGGGACCCTTCTTTGATTCCATAATCACTTAAAATTTGTTTCATTCATAAAAATTGAGCACAAAAACGTCGATATGCAAGATATTATGCCTCAGTAATTAATAAATAAATAAAATTTTATTTCTTGCTATACCACGATACCTGATTTGTCCCAATAAAGAAACATCCACATGTAGTGCTTTTTCAATCATCAACATTTCCAGCCTAATTAGATTAACTATACCCAATAATATGAGAGTCTTTATTCTTAGAAACCATATACCATACTTTGAAGTCTCACTCACAAATCGAATAATTCTTTTGACAACTGTCAAATGAGATTTCTTAGGATCAGCCTGAACTCTTGCATATATTCCTATACTTAGACATATACATGGCTGACTTGCTGTAAAATATAGTAGATTTCCAATCATACTTCTGTACAAGGTATGATCAATTTTTGTCCCCTTCTCATCTTTCACCAATTTGTCCGTGGTCCCCATTGGTGGGAATTGATCGCAAATTACTGAGATCAAACATGTTCCCCAAATTCAAGTTATATTTACTTTGGTTCATGAACAAATAATTCTTCTCTTGTTTCGCCTGAAGGTTTAAAAATAAGAGAGTTCTCCCACCATGCTCGTCTCAAATTCGGCCTGCATTAAAGTCACAAAATCTTGTACCATGGATGGTGAAGTAGACCCAAAAAAAACTTATATTTGAGAAATCAATATATATATATATGATTCATTAAAAAAAAGATGCGATCTACTCCCCCTCGACGATAGCTTTTCTTGATTAGAAAGGTAGTGAGTCGCCCATACCACACCCTTGGTGCCTGTTGTAATCCGTGTAATGCTTTCTTGAGATGAAACACGTGATGTGGATAATGAAGATCCTAAAATCATCTGGGTTGTTCCACATGTACCTCTTCATTGGCTACTCTATTTAGGAAAACACTTTTGATATCCATCTTATAAAAAGTGAATTCCAGAGTACAAGCAATTGCAAGTAAAATCCAAATATATTCTAACCTGGCAACCAGTGCAAATATCTCATCAAAATCTACTCCCTCAACCTGAGTGTATCCCTGAGCTACCAACCTTACCTTATTTTTGGTATATTTCCATCAGCATCATACTTGTTCTTGAAGATCCACTTCATTCCTACGACATTTACTCATTTAGGACAAGCTGTAAGGTACCACGCATCGTTGTGTTCAAGTTTCCTAAACTCTTCTTGCATTGTCACAATCTAATACTCATTGAGGAGAGCTTATTTGTAATTATTGGGTTCAGTGAGTGAGAGAAAATATTGTAGACCAACAAGTTCCCTGTAGTTAACTTCAAGGATGGATCGAGTTCTTCTTATGCTTTGTTCGGTTTCAACTGATGTTGGAACATGGGAGAGATCTAGAAAGAATGGTGTTCTAACATCACTAAAATCATAAGGGTCATCTGCTTCATCTGCGAGTGTCACCTCATTTGATGTTCGAACATAATTGTGCACATGGTTTGAAGGATACTCCGATGTTAGAACATGGTGAGAATCTTGTCTTTCATCTTCAGTCGCCTGCTTCTTGAGTTCATTAGAATTATCCATCACCATATTTATAGAATCCATAGCAACCTCAACACGAAGGTTATACACTCTTTATGCCCAGCCGTTGACCAAATATCCTGGAATATACCAACATCGCTGCGGTTGTCAAATTTGCAAGTTCTTTCTATCTCTGAGAATGTAGCATTTACTTCCGAATTCATGAAAATATGACACATTTGTCTTCATGCCTTTCAAGATTTTGAACAATGTCTTACTGGTGAATGGTCGCAGATACACTAGATTTATAGTGTGGCATGCAGTATTGATAGGATCATTCCACAATTTCTTGTGAATTCATTTCTTGGCCAACGTAACTCAAACCATATCTTGCAATTTTTTGTTCTTTCTTTCCACGATGTCATTATGTTTTTTAGTAATGGGTGTGAAAAATTCATGTTGAATGACTAGACCATCACAAAATTCACCAAACTGGGAATTTTTTAATTTTCTTCCATAATCACTAGGAATTCAAATGATCTTTCCAACTGAGCTTCCCTTCTCTGTTTGCAGTTTGATCACCAAGCTTCTGAAAACATCAAGTATCTGACTTTTCTTTAAGGAATGACACCCATATATATCTAGAAACATCATCAATGCACACAAAAATATATTTCTTGCCTCCTACGCTAGGTCTGCTCACGAGACCCATAAAATCCATGTCCATAATTTCAAGTGTTTTGAAGGTGCTGATATCTTGAACGAATGAGTGAGGTGCCTAGATATGCTTACCTTGCTGACATGAACTACATACGATCTCCTACTTGTCGGTATGTGTGGGTACTTAGTACTTCATCTTTGCAATCTTCACAAATGTTTTATAGTTGATGTGACCAAGTTTCCTATCACACATTGTCCCTTCATCTTGTTTAGCTCCTAGAAAGTTCACTTGTTCCAACAAGCAGCAGTTGTCTGATGAACGAATGTCAATAAGCACTTTATCATCAATATGTTTCATGATACACTTCTCTTTATGAAATTCCACGGTCATATTATTATCACACACCTGGCTAATACTCAAAATATTGGCCTTCAACTCTTCCACCAACATAACACTGGTAAAGGTGGGAAATCCCTTTATCAATAGCTCACATTTTCCTACTACCATGTTTTCTTTCCATCGCGAAAAGTAACAAATCCATCATCTAGGATTTTTTGCTACTACCATGTTTTCTTTAGGTATTCTTGAGATCCCTCTTTGTGCTCTCCTTGTTTCTGAAGTTTTTTTCCATAACCTTCACGTAGGAGAATACGTAACCAAAATCTCACACACACACCTACACACCACAACACAA
>JAULKK010278326.1:0-14644 GCA_032355705.1 Rubia peregrina
GGAAACCTTGTGGTGCATAGGGTGATCAATGTTATCAATGAAATTGTTGGGGAAATATCGTTGAACGCAGTGATTAAAGCTCAGTCTCGGTGTATACCGGTAGGGGAGCCGGCTAGTAAGAGGTTTTGACCCGATGAAATGATCACATTCTCGGAGGCAGACGCAGTCCCGAATCAATCCCCTCATGCAGATCCCATGGTTATCTCGGTGATAATGGGAACTTCCATGGTAAAAAAAAAGGTATTCATTGATGATGGAAGCAGGGTCAAAATAATGTTTGTGAGTTGCTTTGATCAGTTGGGAATTGGATGTGTAAACTTGAAGAAATCGACATCCCCACTATTAGGGTTTACATGGAAGATGGTTTATCCAATTGGAGAAATAACTCTGCCTGTAAGGATTGCCGATGGAGGTAAAGGAGTCATAGTGCATTGCAATTTTGCAGCCATTGATGTCTTCTCTCCATATAATGTGATACTCGGGAGACCTTGGATGTGTCAGGCTCAGGCAGCATGGTCGCCATACCATTTGATGATGATATTCCCAACGGAAAAATGAGTAGCGTCTATCTGTGGAGACCAGGCAACGGCTTGAAGCTGCAATTACGAAGCGGTGCGGGGTGCCAGGAAATCAAGAAGCGTAGACGTGATACATGGAAAGACTGGCCCAATAGACACGCAACATCTTCCCATTTAAAATCTCGGGACAGTAGCTATGGGGAAAATGCTGCCCGAAGGGGTAAAGCAAGAGCTGAAGAATTTACTGGATCGATACTTCGATGTATTTTCCTGGGACACATTAGATTTGACAGGAGTACCAGCCCACTTTGTAGTTCATAAGCTAAATGTTGACCCTTCAATAAAGGCAGCTTAATAAAAGAGGAAGACGTTCGCCCTTGGTGGTGGAGGTGGTGCTTCTTAGGGTAAAACTGTCCTAACATTTATAGGTTTTAGATACAAGGGTATTTTTATCAATTTATGTACGGTCAACACCAAAAATAGTGTTTTAGGGTTGTATTGGCATTTATGTCACCTCGTTAGGGTTGTTTTTGCACTAAAATTATCTGAATGTTATATTGGTTTTACTCAAGTAGGTAGAATTATATTGGTATATATCCCTTGTGAATATTATGGGTCACTGATAGTTTGTGCTATTGAATGTTATTGTTACACCCGCAGGTGTACCACAGTGGTTGGGACATGGGTTTCATTTGGAGATGATCCAAGATCGAAACTCGGCAGAGGTAGTGTGGGGAGTTCTCGCTAGTCGAGGCTCTTTTGTGCTCACTGAGTACGCTTCGGCCTATGATTCCTGATGCTGGGTTACCGTGACTTACCTCCCATATGATGGCTGTGGTGTCGGCTGGTATGGACTGTTGAGGGCGAGCAACGATCGCCTATTGAATGTTATTGTTTGTATGCTTCAAAAAAATACCATCCTGATGTATTACCCTGAATAGAGCTGTTAAAGGTCGCATCAAAGGTGCTTAGAGATATGATGGCGGGAAGGGTTTTTGTGGTCCAGATGCGGCAACTTTTACTAGGATCATCTCTGGCCTATTAGATGCAAGAAACCTAGAAGAAGTCCTTGATTTCTTCAAAAATGCATTAAACCTGTTGTTGTGACATACTATAATGTGCTGATTCGTGGAATATTTACTTTGGAATGTATAGATGAATCAATGGTAACAACGGGAGTATACAATTATCATTGATGGGCATCTACTGGAAATCTACTGGAATTAGAGTTGAAAACAAGAACTAAATCTCACCCGGCCAAGTCGCGGATGAAGAACATCGAATCCTAGTTTAAATGACACTATTTTTAACTCAAAATTTTGACAATGCATTTTTATGCCCCACTTCAGTGGTGGGTAAGATGGTCCTTATCTTTTCAAAAATGAAGTGAAAGTTATTTTGATAATTTTAATATTGCCCAACACCAGAAAATAATAGATCAACGTCGGACTCAGACAGAAGAAGTATGAGATTTTATGTCACAGATATTCCAAGGGTATATGTGCACTTTAAAAAGTTAGGAGGTATATATGCACTAACCAACAAACTGAGAGTTATGAATGCATTTTACCCTATTTTTTAATGTACGATAACATGACCATCCGAATCTGAACGAAATCCTACAAAATTATATTTTACGTAGGGTAGGATAAGGATTGTTGGCATAGGATTCTACTTGTTCCTTAAAAATATTTTTTGTAAAGTGTTATACATCCCTAATTTTAGGGTGAAAGTGTCAATCTAATCTGTAAAATAAGAAAGTGTCAAAATAATGATAACTTTAAAATGCACGTGTCAATCTAACCTTAGGCGACATTCACTTAAGTTGTGAACAAAAAAATTGGCAAAAATATATAGGAATGATCGTTTTGCCCCTAAAAGGAAAATAAAACAAATTGGAAAAGATGGAATTTCCCTTCTCTCTATCGTTCTTTCCTCGAGAAAACTGGAAAACTTATCCCACCAACTCGCCCTTCTCTCTATCTCATCTATTTGGTTAATGACGATGACGATGGATTCTCGCCCCACCACCGCCCCACCGAATTCTCGATGGAGCTCCACTGAACAGATTCTTGCACGGCTAGGCTGCGAAGATTTTGCCGGCAAGTGATCTCTGGCTCAGGATTCCGACATTAAGGTGTCAACATTCCCGTTGTTTGAGCTATACAGCCATAGCTACGCCGAAGTACATGGCGGGTGGGTCAGGTTGCTCCTCGACCCGAGTGGAAGCCATCTCTGCTTTCCTCTGGAAATAAATTATTACTGCTGCTAGGTCTCGGGTTAAGAGCGATAATAGGTTTCTAGTGCGATACTAGATGCGAAAATCACTCAGAGAAATTGCAGACTTCGGGTTCGGGTCAAAAGGTGGTGAGGTGGTGGGGTGCTGGTGGAGGGAGGAAGAAGATGACAGAGAGAATGATGACTCGATGGGGTGGTGGGAATTGGCAGAGGGCTTGGGGGAGGGGGATGAAGGGTGGTGGTGGCGGAGAGGGTGGCAGGTGGTGGTTGGCGGCGGAAGGTGGTTGATGGTGGAAATAAGAGAGGTAAAATAGAAGAAAAAATTAAGCTGAATTGCTTGAGGGCAAATTTGTCTTTTCATGCCCGGTGGACTGTCCAAAATGTGAGTCAACGTGGGAATGTGGTTGGATAATTATATTGGCACAATTTATTATAAAGTCAGGATTTATTTGTCACATTTTAATTTTACAAGATTATATTGATACTTTTAAACGAAATGTAGGGTTTAAAAAACATTCAACCCAAAATATTTTGTATCATCAAATTCGGATAACTATGTGTATTACAAATAAAAATAGCAGTTGTTGTTATAGGGCCGATAGGTTTAGCATTTGAGGGTGTGTTTTTGGTTTTTGACAGGGGCAAGGATCTTGTTAAACACTAAAATGTTTTTTAGCAAGATGTAGGGTGTACAGCCATAAAAACAGAAGACAAAAAAATTCAGCCTTTTAGAACTACGAGTCCGTCTCTTGAAATACGGTCTTTTCATAAGGCATGGAAAGACCAAGGTTCAAAGTGTAAATTAGAAGAAATGAAGATAAAAATTTTGGATTGCATGAATCGGGTTATAACTTTATAACTACTACATGTTACATAATAACATTTTAATATTACAACTAAGACCTTTTACCTTTTATTATTCTAGTTAAACACCGTCTTTCCCAAGATTTTGCCTAGAACTAATATGTCAATTTATTTTTATTTTTCCTTTACAATTTTATTTTTATAATCAGACCTCACACATTCCCTAAAGCGGCGGAGTGAACAATCCAGATTGCAATTGTATTATTAGTAACTTGATAACACCCGTGCATATTTAAAATAATTGAATGTATTTATTAAATATTATATTTTATTTATAAATAAAGTTTTAAAAATAACTTTTTAACTATATGTTAATAAATAAAACTATTTTATATTTATGAAAATAATATATGTACTCTATAAAAATAAAAAATCGTAGAAAAGTACATATCAATTCTAAATAATATATTTATAAACTATGAACTATATATTCATAATTAGTTATTATTATATAATAAAATTTAGTAAAATTGTCTTTTTATTTAGCTGAAATCTGACATGGCAAGGTGATTTGGCAATGTTAGGGATTGCCACATGAACAAAAATTTGTTGCTTTAGTTATTATTATAGATTATAGATTATAGATATGATCTTCATAAAGTTTTTTCCCAGGTTGACTAATCATTAGACAGGGTCAATTTAGAATCAAAGTAACTAATGAGATGATTTGATGTTTGTTTTAATATATTGCAACGAGGTTCCTATAACTTTTAAAAACTTTTGAAATGTATTGCAATGTATAAATTATTATAATTTTATTCTAAAAGATATTAAAATGAGGTTTTTCATAATTGGTCTAACTGTTACTCAGTCTAATAGGAGACTTTCTCTATGATTTTCTTTAAAGAAAATTAATTTAGAAGAAGATTAAATTCTAAATTAAATTCAAAAATAGATAAAATTTATTCAAAAAATTTAAAAACAATTCATCAAAGAGAAAGATATAGTCTAATGTGAGGCAGCCTAAACTTTAGGCAAAGACCTATATGCAATTCTAACTATATTCTAGCTCCTTTGGCATATCTTTAATAATTTTACAAGGACCTATCTCTAATAATTTTACAGGGACCTATCTTTAACATTTTTCCAGGAGTTTTTTGATCCAATTTTTTCTCATTCCCGCCAGCTGCATTTTGCAAAAAAAATATTAAAAATACAAAAAACTCAATATTATCATCGAACATAAAATCATAAACATCAACCACAACTAACAAAACTGCAACGGAAAATCATAAACATCGACTAAAAAATTGCAGCAAAAAAATATATATAATAAAAATCAACAAAAAATTGAAAAAAACATCGACTACAACTAAAAATCATCAACTGAAAATCATAAAAAATCATAAACCAAAATCATAAAAACATCAACAAAATTAAATTGTCAATTGTTTTAAATAAAAACTATAAACATCAACCAATATCACCCAAAAGTTAAAAACATCAATTCTTATCACATAAACTTCTTTCGAAAAATGAAAAATGTCAGCATAAGGGAATTTTTTTACAAAACATCAACTTATATCACCAAAAAAGCTACAAATCAACTACTATCACCTAAAACTCACCTAGAAAATGAAAAAAAAATCAATATGAGAAAAAAAACTAAAAATATATATCAACCTATATAACCCCAAAAAAACTACAAAACAACGACTCATGTCAACTAAAACTTACGCGAAAAATGAAAAATATCAACATGAGAGAGGAAAAACTAAAACATCAACAAAAAAAGTTACGGTACCTCAAAAGTATAATTTCTTCACTATGAAAATCATAAAACATCAACAATTGTTTTTAAAAAAAACTACAAATAGCAACCTATATCACCCAAAAACTACAAACATCTACTCATATCACCTAAAATTTGCCTAGAAACTGAAAAATACCAACATGAGAGAGAAAACTAAAAATATCAACCCATATAACCCCAAATAAACTACAAAACATCGACTCATGTCAACTAAAACTTATGTGGAAAATGAAAAACATCAACACGCGAGAAAGAATACTAAAACATCAACATAAAAGCTAGAGTACCTCAAGAGTATAAATTCTTCGCTTTGAAAATTATAAAAAAAATCACTATTTTTTTAAATTTAAAACTACAAATATCAACCTATATCACCCAAAAAATACAAACATCTACTTCTAAGAGCATCTCCAATGCAAGTCTCTCTTTGAAAATCATCAAAAGACACGTAGGATTGATGGTATAAAAATTTCAAATTCATCCCCAATGCAAGAGTAAGTTTTTTGGGGGGTGTCAATCTGACGTAGATGACACGTGGAGTGAGGGAATCAATTAGACCTTCTGTATTCAGACGCTCATATTGAAACCGTTAGTTTGTCAAATTACCAAATTTAGCATTTTAAATTTTAATTATTTTATGATTCCAAATTTAAATGTAATATTTGGATCCCAATTTGAATGTATTATTTATATTCACAATATAAACAAATTTTATTCAATTAGTTATATTATATTTACCTAAAATATTAAAATCTATATTTTAAAATTATATTCTAAAAATCAATAATATTATAGAAATATAAAAGTAAAATTTATTTGCATTAAATTCAATTAGTGTGAATTAATATTTCTTATTTTTAGTTCAATATATATTTAATATTTTAGTAATATTTGAAATAAAATTTTCTAACTATGAAATTTAGACTTTATTTATAATAAATTTAATCAAATATATTATATATAAAATTATTATTGAATAATTTTGATAAAAAATAATTTCTTTCATACTAAGATGATGTTAACTGACGGGGTGAAATTTCAAAAAAAAACTTCTCAATCAAGCTTCTCATATCCATGTCATATTGACACCTAATAAAATGTTGACAAATGTCTCATACTTTTACTCATGACCCTCCTACAAGAGCAAGTCCAACAACTTCCCTATAATAGATATTTTCATTTATTAAAGAGATTTTATAGGGTTTTAAACTCCAATAGTTTATCCATCTCATTCCCTAAAATAAGAATTTTGATGAAAGAGAAGATTTCCTTCCCTATATTTGTAGAAAGAGAATATAATTATAGGAAATGTAAATTTAATGCAATTCCAAATGAATGCATCAAATCATAACACAACATTCATTTTTCTATTAAAACTTTAAGTCTCATATTTTCCTCATTCTTCCATTCCTACTAGAAAGTACTTTCGACTTCCATCGATTTTTCATAGAGAAAACTAGTACAATTTCAAACTCACGTGGAATGCTTATTTATATTTTTTAAAGGATTTTGTCAATAATAAATTGTTTATAATATTGGAATTAATCAATTTGGTTTAACACAAAGCACCATATAATAAGATTTTTTTGCTATTGGTATCAACCAGGGGTATTTTTGTCATTATTTTGACTTCCCTTCTTTGAGAAAATGACATCATTTCCTCAGAATTTCTGCAATTCTATGTTCCTCTTCTTCATCACTGTTTCCTCTTCTTCTCTATGCCTCTTCTTAATCACCCTTCAACCTGCACAAGCTCGTACTTGCCGTTCAAACACCTTTGATCACCGCATTCTGGTCTTGCTCGATACCTCGCTAAAATCCTCACGCTCAATTTTCTTTGTCCAACTCTGCAATGGCCTCATCGAATGCCCTCGACCGGGTGAGTTGATGATCTCATAGTAGAACATAGAGAAGTTAAGTGCCAATCCAAGCTGGATCGGATGCGTAGAAGCCAACTATGTAGTCGCAATGTCTTGAGCGACCTTATAGGCATTGTGGGTATTTTTGGCAGGCTCCTTCCTGTCAGTGCCGGTCTTTAACTCAGGAAAATAACGACGATAATAGACTTTTCATCTTGAGATAGATGACCTTGGAGTTGCCGGAGGCGGCAATGAGCTTAGTGTCGACAAGCTTGAGAATGTCGTCGCAGATGGAGGAGAGCTCAACCTCGATCTTGCCTCTGTAGTCCTTGATGGCGGCGACGTGATCCATGTTGCTGCGAGACTCCTCCTTCTGCTTGATGCGGGTTTCAGGAATTCCACATCGATGGAGTAATTGAGGCACTTCAAAAGTTTTGTATCCTCTTGCAATATTTCCTTTTAAAATTATAATTCCACATCCTGTTGCAAGAGACAAACTCTTTGATTTTTTATGTAATTTTTTTCCTATTGATTTCTTAGCAATGAAAATGTATTTTTTATTGTTTTTATTTTGCGTTAGTTACTTGTATCTTTAAGGACAAGTTTCATTTTCTACAGGTTGAAAGTTTATTTTATATTTTACTTTATAATCTTACCATATATTAATTCTAAAAAGCTCACAAGTATAAATATCTTATTTATTTCATTATTTAATAAAATCGACTCTCTCTACCCCACGAGTAATGATCGATTTGCTTTTGGCCCAAAGTTTAAGAAATGCATATGTCGCAGAGAATAATTGTGGAAAAGTAGAGTTCTTTTGAAAAATTAGTGAGTCCATTCTTAAAGTTATTAAAATTAAAGAGGACACTGTGAGAATTTAACAATAGATTCTTTGTCAGTTTAGATCATTTTTAAAGTATGCCACTACTTATGGGACAAACTGAAATAAAAAATATGACAAAACTTGTGGGACAAAGAGAATAGCTACTCCCGCTGTCTTATATCTATTTGCATTTGTTATTATTAATTTAGTCAAACTTTATTACTTAGAAAAGTAAATTTCAAGTAAAATAATGTATAAAAATAATATTATTATCATATGTGATATCATTAGAATCATGTTAACATCTATTTTTATAATAATTTTTTTTATCATTTTTAAATATGAACAATTAAAGATATTAATGGTCAAAATTTGTTCTGGTCAATCTGAAAAAGTGGAAATTTGTAAATAGAGGTGGGACAGAGGGAGTGGAATGATTACTTCACTTTATAATTCATATGGTTATTCTTATATAACAAAATTTACAATTAATTTTAAATTTAAAATGAGATGCAAATATTATATGCTAATTAAATTAAAATTTTAATTAAAAATACCACGCGCAGTGGAAGACTTACTAGTATTTTATAATTCAAATATTTTGGTCACATTGTTCACTGTCATCAACCACGTCCACTTTCATTTCGCCACTTCTTCAAACTCCGATATCGAATGGAAAGCTTTGATGGATTTCAAATGAAGTTTAATTGATGAAGAAAATAATTTTCTAATTAGCTTGAACTATGTATAACAGATGAAGATTAAATAGTCCATAAGTAAGGAAGTTTGAACTATATTTTAGTTTTTCAGAAATTATTTTGTGCTTGGATTTTTTTGTGATTTTTCTAAATTATATTTTAAATATTATTACCTTTTATTTCAAACCGGGTGAATATATAAAATAATATTCAAAGAAAACTAGTTTCTAATTAACATCGAAATTTTAGTTTCAAATTTGTTGTATTGATTGTTCATAAAAACTAACTTAACTTTTACAATATATTTTGAAGTGATTAAAAATGAACTCTTAGTTTTAAATGAAAAGGTAACTATAGTGTAATAAATGACAGATTATGCAAAATAAGGAATCTATTGGAGTTGAGTCACAAAAATATAGAAAATATTGATTTTCATTCTCTATTCTAGAGAAAAATTTAGCGAAGTTGTTGGACTTCCTCTAACACCTAAACCTCATCCGAAAAATGAAAAAACATCAGTATGAGGAAAAAGACCCTACAAACATAAACTCCTATCACTTAAACTTAGTTGGAAAATGAAAAACATCAACATGAAACACACCCCCCCCCCCCCAAAAAAAACAAACAAACATCAATTCATATCACCTAAATCTCCGCCGAAATAAGAAAAACATCAACATGAGAAAATAAAAATTCAAATATCAATCCATATCACCCAAATAAACTACAAAACATCAATTTATATCAAATAATCCTCACCCGAATAATGAAAAGTATCAACATGACACGAAAAAAAACCTTCAATCCTCAACCAAAAAATTATAGTACCTCAACAACATAAATTATTCAAAAAAACACAACAACATCCTAATGGCATTTGAACCAAGGCCACTAACCTCAAAGCCCACATACTAACCACTACACCAAAAAACAATTGCTTAACATTCTCTCAATAAAATAATAATAAACCTCAGCACATGCCTCAAGAATATAAATTCTTAAACATCAAGATTATAAATTGCTTAACATTCTCTCAATCAAATAATATTAAAACTCAGCATATACCTCAAGAATATAAATTCTTAAGCATTAAGAATATAAATTTTTGAAAGAAAAAAAAAACAGAGCCTAGTGGGATTTGAACCCTTGACTATAACCTCAAAACCTAGAGTTCAAACCACTACACAAAAAAACTCTGTACTAATTATATACTCAGTCAAATAATATTAAACCTCAATAAGTCTTGAAAAAAAACAAAACAAAAAATTAAACATCACTTTTCATGAGCAGAAGCTCAGTCGTCCCCTCCGCCTTCGCCACCGTCCACCACCGCATCCGTCTTCCATCGTCGTCGTTTGCTGCCTGCCGTCTCAGGTCGTGCATGAAGCCATGCACATCGTCTTCTTCCTTTGGGCGCGTGCTTCTCATGCGCCTTCTTCGTCGTCATCTGCTTCTTTCTTGTCTGCTCATGCTTCCTTCGCTAGCGTCGCACTCCTCCGCCGTCTTCAATCATTGGCAACGACATCATCGATGAGCCTCGAGACTTCCGATTCGAGTTGAGGCTCATTAATTAACAGCGGCGGAGAGTCAAACTTTCCGATTCTATTCGAGTCGAAGTTTTCGATTCGGCATAGAGCTGAAACCCCTATACATCGCCACATCGCCGCCGCGAGGGAATCACGAAAGCCAAGGCCGCGCTTAATTCAACAACAGCGATGCATGATTCAGCAACTTGATTCCTCGATCGGCGCCTCTGCACAACAAGCCACGACGACAGAAAGCTGAAACCCTAGAACATCGTCGCTGGAACATCGTCACTGTTGGGGAATCACGAGCTCAGATCAAGCGATTTTTCAGCGATCGAAGGAGGAGGAAAATCGACAAAATTCCTGCAAAATTTTGATGGAAATCCGACCATAAACATAAATCGAGGAGGAAAGGAAAATGAAAATTCTGATAATTTTGTGATATATAGTATTTTGATAGTTGCGTAGTAGATCCCTAAATATATTATCATATATTTTTTTTAAAAATGCAATCCCAAATGAAATTTACAATAATTGCACAATAAACCATGACCTCAAATTTAGACGGCATAAAACAAGACTTTATGAAAGAGAAAAAATTAAATTTGCAATATAAATGTTAGACGCAAAAAGTACACAAAAGTTTATCCCAATTTTTTAATCAACACCACCATGTGTTGCTGGACTCCCAATAGCAATCATTAGCAGAGGCGGAACAGGGGAGGGGGCGAGCAGGTGCCCCCCAAACTCAGCAGCATGAAGGAGTATGTATGCATTTTTTCTTCATCCGCCCCCTTGCCGCCCTGAACTTCGCCTCGCCCCTCAAAGTTGGGTCTAGTTGATCATTAGATGGATTTTTTTCAAAGATAGAACATGGAATACGGTGGAAATCAACTCAAATTCTGCATAGATAGCCAGTAATAACACAAACTTATTACAGGCAGAGTTCATGAGACCCAGAGATTAATGTTGAATCAATACAGGGTTATTGACATTTAAAAGCAAAAGTCTCAACTTGAACCCCAGGCAGCATTAGAATCATGCATCCGGATTATCAGAGCTTGCCGTCGACCCATTTGGAGGCGGAGAAACGGACGACCAAATTTGCGCACGTGATTTACGTCATCCCCGCACGCCGCCATTGATCTTCTCTTGCTTTCTTTGTAAGTTGATATATGCTCTAATAATCATTAAACCTTAACAGAAAAAAAACAAATCACCTTTTTTTAAAAATGGAATAGAGAAGAGAAGATTACCTTAAACCTAAGAAAAGAATTTTTAAAGTAATAATATATAAAAGTCACATTCTTTTCTAATTTTGGAATGAATAATTAACTACAATGACCGACTGTCATCGGGACTATCTAGTACATAATGGAAACAAAATCCATGAAAAAACTGATTCCTTTTCAATGCTGCCGAAAACCCATAAATTACGTGTATATATATAAATAAAAAACAAGATCAATGAAATTCAAGTCGGCATCCAAAATTCATGACACTTGTAATCTGATTTCTGCACGACTTTAGTTATACACATATTTATAGGTTGAAAAAAGGAGGAATGGGGCAGATAGATCTGATTCTCTGAGGGGTAAGCCTTTCTGTGTGCTTTTTGATGAATTGCTGATGGGTTCTAGTTTTGCTTTGAGGGGTGTTTTTCCCTTTGATTTAGGGGTTTCCTTTTGGGGTGTGAATGTTGCTGAATTGGTGTAATTTTGAGCTGAGATGCATTTGAATTGCTTGTATGCTGGACTTCAATGTAGTTACTGTGTGGGTGGAATAGGGTTTTGTTGCCTCTGTTGATTTTTTTTGGACTGCATACAGTATATTTGCATGTGTACTGCAACTGCTGATTCGTAGGTTAAAAAGAATTGTTTTGAATAGTTTTGTATTTGGTTTGATTTTTTTGGGTGTTATAGGAAGTTGCGAAATTGGATTCTGATGATGTTCAAAAACTAGGTAGAATTCGCGGGTTTCAGTTCGAAAGTGTATTTTCGCAAAGAAGTAGGAGATTTGGGACTATAGGTTGCCTGAATGTAATCCAGTGGTTAAAGGAAGTCAGTATAGGGCATTTTGTTGTTTCGTGCGACTTATGGTTATGGCTGTCCTATCGGACCTTTTTTCTTTAATGTTCTCTATGATTGTTAAGCTGGTGATGGATTTTTATCAGTTTGAACTATGGGGTCGTGTCGGTACACTATGTCCTTGCACTGTACATATCTCTACAGAACCATGTATGTCTTGCATGCAAGAAAAGCTGTCAAGCAATTTTTTCAAAACATTCTCTACCTCGTATATCAATTTTTAATTTATTTTTTTGCGTTTTCCTTTGATCCATCATATGTCGATTTTCTTTTTTGCTTTAACTTTATGGTCCTATGATATCTTGATGGTGTGAAAGACCTGTTATGGTTCATGGTATTTCATATTTTAGACTGCTTTTAGAGAACGATGAGCTAAATGTAACCAGTAATCTTTGCTATAACTCAGTGTATCAGCAGAAGTAATGTATACGTCATTAATTATGGTTTTTTAATGTCCAGCTATTAATCTTCTGTAATATATGTGTGGGCGCACACACAGCTAGAAGCAGAAAATGAAAATCTTCTTGACTTGGCACCAACATGCACTAATCTTGTGCTAGATGGGATAGTGTGACATGCGAAGTTTACTTAGGAAGTGCAATAACTTCTTACATTCCATCCCTGTACGTATCCTTATTGGTAGCTAACAGGGATTGGGTTCTGTAGTATGATTTGTCAAGTAAGAAATCCGATAACTGATGCAATTTGATTAATTGAAACCTGGGCGAGAGTTTTGATGTATTACAGTATTGTGTAATTAAGAATTTGAGATGCTGGTAACTACCACTACTTTCCTAAAAGATAACGATTGTCACTTAGGGTAGTTTTTTTCTTGGGATCCCCACGCAACACTCATTCTAGCGAGTATTAAAGTATATCTGTGTTTATAGCCTTTAATGCGGCTGTTCCTTTTATGGTAGAATTTGCATTTGGATGTGCTAATTGCCCTGTCCTCTAAAATAATATAACCCCCAAGGCTTAAATTACCACTTTAAAGTAGATATCTGATGCTCTTATTGATTGTTTGTTACCGGGATGAGAGTGTTGATGCATTATTACAGTATACCATAACTTAGATGCTGGTAATCACCACAAATATCCCTAAGACCAATGATAATCATTTTGGTAGGTTTTGTTTATGGTCCCCACATGGTAATCATTCTAGCGTGTACCAAGTATTTCCACTTTTGTATTGTTTTACTACTGTTTTGTTGATGTGGCTACTCTTTTTATGGCAGTATTTATGTTCTGCTTTGATATTAGATTCGTTTATTGGCCTCCCCTCTAATAATTCAACCCTCAAGGCTTACATTTACCTCGGAGAACTAGATTACTGCATATCAAAGGGGTGATTCTCCTTATCTGGTACCTGCTGTATAATTTTGTAGTGTGTTTTATTAAATGTAACTATACTTTATTAATGGGTTAATTGTTTTTGTATGATTTAGTGGGTTTAGGATTGATACAATGGTGTTTACCTTAATATTTGATTTTTATTTGTTTTTGTTAGAGTCCCACGTTGGTGGTTGACAGTCATATAACTCAATATATAAGATTATGGGCTACCCTACATAATACCAATTGGTTTTATGATAGGAGCCCATGATTCTAATAGTTTTCATGAATTTTTTTAATACTTGCAGGTCACCGTGAATAATCGGCTGCTTTATAGTGCGGTACGAGTTTTGGAAGATCGTTGTATTAGTTTAAGTGATGGCAGATATTTCAAGTTTTTGGGGTCCTGTTACTTCAACCCACGACTGGTGCGAGCCAAATTATGTCTACTCATCCTATATTGCAGAATTTTTCAACACCATCTCGAATATTCCAGCCCTTGTTTTGGCATTTGTTGGTCTTGTAATTGCCTTGTCACAACGCTTTGAGAAAAGGTTCAGCGCTCTGCACATATCAAATATGATGCTTGCCATTGGAAGCATTCTATATCATGCCACACTGCAGCGGATGTAAGTGCTATGCTTTCCCCCCATACCTAGGGCTAGTTGTACGAATGATATTTATTTTTGTAATCCGTTACTGGAGACTGCTGTTGAAGACTTAAAATGTAGGTGAATAATTGGAAGTTGGAAGCTTAATCTTGATATCATATACTCCCTCCGGTTTTTTTATATAGGCTGGCACCCTTTCCTTTTTGGGATGGTTTTTTTTTATATTAGCACTTTCCTTTTTTTGGTAAATAATAGATTGTTTTCATCCACACAATTTACTTTTTACTCTCCCTATACAATTTCCTCCACTGATTTTACTTTCAAAAAAA
>JAULKK010278334.1:0-14644 GCA_032355705.1 Rubia peregrina
GAGCGGGTTTCAACTCGACCCGTTTTGACCCGACCCATATTTTACCCATCATAAAATGGGTCATACCCATATTTTTTTAACTACTCATTTTACCCAATCCGTATTTGACCCGTCCGCCCATTTGACACCCCTAGCCATTCAAAATAAATAGAAAGATAATCACGAGTATTACGTCCATCTCCTGAACGGTCACATTTTTATAAATTATGTATAACTTTTAAATTTATACACTATAAATTTTGAATTAGACATGTGATTATATATCTATGTTTGAATGTGAAAACACAATAAGTAATGAGTATATAAATATATTGATATGCTACACACACACAAAAAACTATATAGATGGTATTTTCCAACTTAAACAAAGATAAACTGTAGTTCATTCACTAAATTTGATATTAAAATACTTAACAAAGTACACTATTTAATATTGTTGACTAATATTAAATTTAAACCATTTTTACTAATATATATAAATTTAAAATATTTTTCAAAATAATTGTTAAGAATATATATTGTATATATGTTTATTAATTATATTTATATAAAAAATAAAAATTAATTTATATTTCAAACTGTTAGACCGACTAATCATCTAATGGCTAAATATTAGTAATCCACTTGAGTATCGTCTAGCATATTTTAAAAACTTGTCCATATGCAAGTATTTTTATTGAGTTTTTATTGAGTTTTGCACAATACTACAAATTATAGTTGTCGTAACATTTTTCTTGTAACACTTATTAAAATGTTATAATAGTTTATATAGTCACTAAAAAACTTCCAATAGTGATGCTTTTTTGGAGCATCCATGACACTTAAAGATGTGGCTAAAATTATTAGTGGCGCTTTGTGAAACGCCTCTATTCAGCATGTCACTAAAATATTGTTACGCGTTGAAACATCGTTATATTTTTTGTGACGCTTTAAGATGCAGTTCAATTTAGAAGTCTCCTAAATTTCGTGACATGGATTGATAAGGTAATTTAGTTTAGTGATATGTGCACGTCACAAATATTTTAGTGACACTTGAAGGTGGAACAAATATTGAGACATTTCCTTACCTGTCATAAAATATGCGTCACTACTGGACTTTTTTTTGTAGTGAGTGTAACTTAAACCTTTGAAAAGTGTTACCAAAATTTTGAAAAGTGCCACCTGAAAAGTGATGTATTAGATCTAATACAACATCACATAAGGTAATACTTATAAAAGTGTTACAATAGATTCAACTTAATATTATTAGCTCGTAAAGTAACACTTTCAAAGTATTACATTATTCTTAGGTCTTAGTATTTCTAACTGTACAAAGAACACTCCAAATGAACTTTCAACAAACCTCTTTGTTTAACATGGATGATCGGATTTTAACCAATTAACTCCAAATGAACTTTCAGCAAACCTCTTTGCTTACTATAGATGATCGGATTTAAACCAATTAATATTCATATTGCTTCTTAGTTGTAAAGCAATTAAAACTATTTTTTCTAATTTAATGTTGACTTGTCACACTGAACACAAAGGTACAAGCCTAACCGACCACCCCAGTGAATTTGTCAATCATGATTAATTAATTAATGTTAATTTATTTTCAAAAAGATACTAATAATATTGAAACCTGACAAGCATGAGATGAGAGATCACATGGGAATCATTCAGAATGAATGGCATGTGATTGGGTTTTAGTTTAATTTTGAATTTAAATTTTGGGTAAGTTGTGTTTTCATTGGAGAAGTTACCGGAAGATTTTTAAAATATACCTTTGCTCTAAACTATTAGCTAATTGAAGTTATTATGATATTTTTCCACATGAGCCAACTAATGGTATATAATTTTTCCATGATCATTCAAAGATCAATGTTGGGAAAAACGCTCAGCATAGAGTGATTAGAATGACTGAAATTGACATCAAATCTAACTAACCTCCATCAATAGCTAACATATTGCAATAATATTTAAATTACATGTCAACCAGGATGATCATATGTACTATTACATGATAGAAATCCAAGAAAACTGTAACATCGACCTTAGAGATATTAACTCGCTTCCCATGAAAACAGAGAGTGTATCACGCATCAATATCACTATGCAAAACCGGGATATTCTACAACTGTAACACCACTTGATCCAACCACAATATTTGTCGTCCAAACTGTATACACGTTGAAAAATACATATCTGTCGAATCCAAATAAATGGAAACTCGAACAGAAAACTATAAATAAAATTACGAACACATGATCTGCATAAGCATATCGAGAACTAGACATCTACACAAACAACTAAATCGAGTTATCATAATGAACACAAGTATCTAATCGATCAGATCGAAGAACAAGATTAATGTGCGTAGACAAATCTCACACTTGTTCCATAACAAAAACATCAATTAAAATAAATTGTTGTTTCTCATCTCTTCATAATCGGAAGATAGCGAAAAGGAGATTGAAGGAAAGTAGAGTTTGTTGGGAGAGAAGGAAAGGCTATAAAACAATATCATTTTAAAGATCTATACTTGCATTGCTTTAACAATCGTTATTTCAGGATCTATACGGGGATTAATTTCCCAACATTCTTTAACTTACTAGATTTTTCCTACGAACTGTCATATATGTTTATTACTTGCAAATATTTTTTGTCATTATTTTTATAATGACTAATTACTTGTTATTGATCTTGATATCATGTTATGCTATTTTAGGGTAAAATGCTTTCATTTTCCCCCAATTTTTTTATTTAATTCATATATATTCTTAATTTTTTGAAAGTGCACATATATCTCTTGACCATCAGTGATAAAAAAAACACGTACCCCTATTGCCTGAGATCGGTGATGACTTTTCGAGCGTAGAACAAATTTAAAATTACCAAATTAACCTTCACTTCATTTCTAGAAAATCAGAGGATCATTTTACCCTTTCATTGAAGTGGGCCCGCACTTTATCACATGAATATAAACTGAGCGACCTCGATTGGATATTGAAACTCTTCATCGGCGACTTGGTCAGTCAGAAATCAAGGTATGGCTCAAAATTTGAAATTGGTTTCAATGATGAAACTTAATTCAAACTTTGGGTTTAGTTCCCATTCACAACCAGAAATCCGGCAAGAAAATCTGAAATCTCACCGGATTCAACCCTCCAAATTGCTTTAACTGCTCCTTCCTATGCCGGCCCGAGTTAAACCTCATCGGAAAAACGCAATCCAAAACAAACTAACACACAACATTCCACAAATTCAAGAACCCATCCTCCATATTAAACCAGTCGTGAATTCAAAGGAAAATATTAGAATTCGAAGAACAAAAATCACAATTAATATATAATTCCACAGATTTATTGAAGGGCCAAATCTTAAAGAAACAAATATCTTCCAACGAAAATTACATCAAGAGTAGAAAAACGCCACAGCTCCATTGAAAGAACTTTTCTCTCTAAAAAAGAATCAACTACAGAAAAGAACTTTTCTCTCTACCCTTTCTAAAAACCTAGCGCAAACTTTTCTTCTCCCTGGGGGGCCGCCGCCGCACCACCACCTCCGGAGGCCCCCTCCCCAATCCCCCCCACCACCACAATATCTACCCCGTGCATAGCCTCCTCGGTAAAAAGACGTGATTGAAAAGAGGTCTCTGGACTCTGAGCGGTGTTTTCTGAGCGGCCGGAGATGGATTCCAAGCGGCTCCGAGCGGCCAGAGAAGCAATCAACATAATGGTTCGTCGAACGGAGACAAACGACCGGATTTCCGAGCGAAGTCCCGAATCCGCCGATGAGCCAACAATGTTTGGCCAGTCCGGCGGATTTCTGAGCGGTGTCTGTTTTTAAAAGCTCTGTCCGACGGGTTTCCAAGGCTGAGTCAAGATCTGAGTCAACACCGAGCCGAGATCCGAGTCATAGCTGAGTCGCGATCAGAGTCATTGCCGAGTCATTCTCATTGCTGCGGGTCAACTCACGACGGCAATGTGGGGTTTCATCGGTTTTTATTCGCCCGACGGTGTCATTCTCACCAGAATATCCTACACGGCAGTGGCTAAGGGAGGGTATATAACTTCTGATCTTCTAGTTATAAATTTTACTGGTTGTGTCACCTTATTTCATCACTTCTCTCGGTGAGGTTACGTTACTGGAGGGTTATTCTCCTTTTTTTCCTTTTCTTTTTCTTCAACTTTACAATTTTTAAATTTGCTGGGGGAGGCTTTTAATTATGTACTTCTGTTATTTTATTTTATTAAAAAATTCTTTAAAAGGCATATTTAAATTGGTTTTTTATTAAGTATCAGATAGGAACTATCTCTGTTAATGCTTGTTTTCTGCCAGCCCATTTCCATTAAAATTTGATTGAATTCAAATTTGATATTCAAAAATGCGGTAAGGAGAAATCCAAGTCAAAATCGTTAAAACAACGGACTTCTGGTGATGCTATTATTTGAGAATTTAAATCAGATTTGTAGACCATGGTTCATTAGGATATTGAGGCCAGTTATTTTGTTAATTCGATTTAAGTGGCCTTTATAACCTTTTGGGGTCAAATTAGAGATATTTCTATGCATTATGAGGGTTTTCTATACACTGACGAAAAATATTTTTGGCAACAAAATATCTGGTTTTCGTTGCCTAGTTAAGGGAAACGGTCTTTACGGGTTAAATGGAGACATACCCGATCTTTAGTTGGGAAGCTTCATTTATTTTGTTTTGATTGCCTAGGATGTTTGATCAAAAGTGTGGATCAAATTTTCTGTGTGCATTTCATTTGATACTTCACTGTGATCGGTTCTGACAGTAGTCTTGGGTCGATTCTATTGTGGCTACATGATGACTACACAGTGGAAACCCCTTGATTTGCCCTTCTTTGTTGCCACATTGGCCTTTGCTTAGTAGTGTATTATCCTTTAATGCCTTTGTGTATCTTTGTTTTAGCCATTTGAGACCTTAGTTTAGAATTATACTATCTACTTAGTGTCTCAAATGTAATCCTTCGGGCATCGCTTGATGGAAGCCATTTTCGGCAACAACTTATCTTTAATAAGAAAGGGTCGGGAACCCTATAAACCCGATTACTTTTTTTAAAAAAAAAAGAAGCATCCAAAACATATTGCTCCAAATTGAAGTAGGGGTGTTCAACTGGTCGATTAGGCCGTTAATCGGTTGATTCCTACTGGTTTATAAATTTTAGAAGGAACCAAATAACCGACCGTTAATGTTGTCGGTTTTACAGTTTGGTTAGTATCGGTTTCAGTTCATATGCCAATTATTACCGATTACCATATATCATTTATTTAAAATTAAAAATATAAATCCACATTAATATTGATTAGTAGTTAGGGCTGCAAAACATAAAATAAAAGGTAATAAATGAATTGTATAATTGTGTTGCATGGAAGTTAAATAATTTTTGAATTAATATTAAAATTGCACCATGAGTTGCTGACGATAATTACTAGTTTTGAGCACAATTATTAGCAACATCGGATTTTGTTTGCATAATTATTTATTTTGGGCATAATTATTATTTACAGATATATGGGCTAATAATAAAGAGTTAAAGGAATAAGTTATTTTGGGCTAGGAACTTAAAGTTTTTTATTTGATTTGTGATCAAGGGCCAAAGTTTAATGAATTTTTTTTTTGGGATGAAATTAATTAACTAATTAATGTGTTATAAAATCTCTAACTGGTTATTCGGTTAGGCTGATGACTAAGTAAAATCAATAATGAAACTGATTAACCGACATAATCGGATAACCGTAATATATATTAACCGAATTTAACTAGTTAACCGAATTTAATTTAATTTCAGCCTTACTCAAAGGTCGAGCAAATCTGAATCCCTCAAAAACCACGTCCCATCGCTTCTAGTATGAAGATGAAGATTACCTGATCGAACTACCTCTACAACATACAAAACCTTCATGGGAAGATTCACCCTGGACCTGATCCAATGATGAACCCTAATTCAAATTGTGGGTTTAATTCTCGATCCCAACAAGGGGGAATTGGAAAAGTTATCTTTCAGAAGCGGGAAAAGGAAAAGACGCATCTAGAAGGAATTGAAATAGGAAAAAAAAAGTCTTTGCACAAATTTCTGATTTTTTTTAGAAAGGGGTAAATCAGTCGTATTAATTGAATCTGACCAAAGTCACTAAATTTTCAGTTGACGAGGAATATGTGCACTTTCAAAAAATTGAGGGATATATGCACTAAGAAAAAATTGATGGGGATAAAATCCCATTATTCATTATTTTATTATGCTTTGATAATACTAATTTTTTTAAATTAAGATTATACCAAATAGAAATTTTTGATTATTTGTAGTAACGAATTTATATATAAAAAATGTTAACATTGTATTTGATATTTTTGGTGATGTTTACCACATCTTATCGATACTAAACTATTGAGAAAATGGCCGGGAAGATACCCGTATTTAAGTAAAATTTACAGTTTGACACTCTATTTTAAGAATTGTCCATAAAAGGTACTCAGTTTTTTATAAATGTCCCAAAAAGGTAATTTTTAGCTAAAGTGGGTACCAAATTGCACAATTTTTATCCAAATTAGTACCCATTTTTTGCACATAAATGAAAATGTTGGAACCTTTATAGGACAAATTCAAAATTCGGGTACAAAAATTTGAATTTCGGTTATAAGTTGGTACCATTTTGGAAAATATCTCCTAAATTATTAACAGACATTTTTTGTGTACGATGTGTTGGTCTACCAAAAATTTGAAACAATATTAATGATTTAAAATGATATACTCCCTTTGTCCCGCCTTAAATTATATGGAATATTTTTCACGGTGTTCAAGAAACATGTTTGACTGTTAATACGTTTAACTACGTATAATAACGACAAATAAAAAGTTACTTTTAAAAACTAATTGTTATGACGAATCCAACAATATCACACACGATAATATTATTAATTATATATATATATTTAAATGTGTAGTCAAAGTTTGATCGAGAATAATGTCAAATAGAATGTGTGTAATTTGAATTAGGATGTATGGAGTACTAGCATTGGTGCTATGGTACATGATAGCAGTTAAAAAAAAGTGAGAATAATCGTACTGAAACCTTCCCTACCTATAGGTGAAACCATCCCTACTTACCCATGGTCAAAGTGAAATACAAACTTTCATGGTATCAGACAGGTGATCCAAATCCTGTCTCAAACCTCTCTTCCTTATCGCCCACATCATTTTTTCTACAGTCCCCAAAATCTTGGACCTTTCTTTCTCTCCAAATGGCTTCCACTCCTCTTAGATACACCAACCTAGTCCACATGCTTCCAATTAAGCTTACCTCTGCGAACTACTTACTGTGGAAATCACAAGTCCAAGTGCTCCTCGAATCTGAAGGGTTATTCGGATTTCTTGATGGCTCTGTTTTATGTCCCTCGCCTACAACCTCTTCTTCCAACGATTTAACAGTCATGGGCGCCCCTTCCGACAACTCTTCCGACTATTCATCTCTTAAGTCGGTATCCTGGACTGCTCAGGATAAACGTCCACATGTCATCTTGCCTTCTTCCCTTACTAAAGAAACCATGTTGGAGACCATTGGTTGTACCACTGTCAAACATATGTGGGATGTTCTAGAGGCGTCATTGGACAATGTCTAGACTGCTAAGGAAGTGCAACTCCGAGACGAATTCCGTACTGTGCGACACGACTCTAACATGGTGTTGGAGTTTTATCACTGTTTCAAGAATATTTTTGATAATATCTCCTCCGTTGGAGCTCAGGTCTCGTCCAAGGACCAAGTAATGGTTTTTCTTTGAGCTTTGGAGCCGGGATTCTCAAAATTCACATGCGTGCAACTTTTCTAGAACACTTTTCCGTCATACGGTAATGTCGTTGCCCGTGCCCGCAGACATGAAATTTTCCATCAAACGGGTTCATCTACAGGTACTCAATCAAATTCCAGGGCTTTTTATCTTGGGTCCAACTCTGCTCAAGTTTTTTACAATTCAATATTTAGGTGTGAAACTGATATGCATGAGCCCTGGGCGCGTGACTCAAACGCGAGTGACTTTCATGCACCGATTTTGAAGTTTCATCGTAGTTTTAATCTCGCCTCTGTTGGAGCTCAGGTCTTGGCCAAGGACCAAGTAATGGTTGTTCTTGGAGCTGGGGGGATGTGATTCTCGAAATTCAAAAGCGTGCAACTCGCTTAGGACCATTTGCCTGTGTACGGTGATATCGTTGCCCATGCCCACATCCATGAAATTTTCCATCAGACGGGTTCATCTGCAGGTACTCAATCCAATTCCATGGCATTTTAACCTACGTCAAATTCTGCTCTAGTTTTTTAAAATTCCATATCTGGGCAACTGATACGCATGAGCCTCGGGTGCGTGACTCAAGTGCGAGTAACTTTCACATGCCATCTTATAGTGCATCGACCATCGCTTGTGGCCGTGGCGGCGCATCTGGAAGAGGAGATCACGACAATATTTTTGGTTCTGGGAAGAAGGAATATTGGTAAGTGTCATCTTTGTAGTCACTTTGGCTATGTAGCTCCTGATTGTTCTAGGTTTTCCTCAAGTGCTCGTCAGATAAACTCTTCCAATCTTGCTGATGCTTTCCAGTCATCGATTTCTTTGGAGAATACCGCTGTCTCCGATTGGTATTATGATTATGGCGCCACAAATCACATGGTCTCCTCATCTTCTGGCCTTGACTGTGTTTTTCATTACACTGGTAATCATTCTATTACTGTTTCTAATGGACATCCTATTTCAATTACTCATATTGGAAATCACCGATTTTCTCGTAACTTATTATTGAATGATGTTTTGGTGGTTCTGGACGTTACGAAAAATATATTTTTCATAAGTAAATTGACCGGGGACTTGAATGCAGTAATATGTTTTGATGAGACCACTTTGTAATACAGAAGTAAGCCACAACGGAGATAGTGGGTTGGGGCGATGTGAGCATGGTTTATTTGTGCTTGAACAAGGTGGTGCTACATTTGCTGTGTATGCTAGGTTATGCCATACTTCTTTTTCAATTATTTCGTTATTGAATAACCTGAACCTTATTAAGGTCACTTCTGTGTTGCCTAAACCTTCACTTTGTTCGTCATGTGAAATGCTAAGGGTAAAAGATTTTCATTTGTGAACAATCCCCAATGAGCACGATCTTTACTTGCTTTGGTACATTGTGATTTGTGGGGTCCTTCCCTGGTTTTATCTGAGAGTAGATTTTCATATTATGGTACTCCATCTGTCTCATTTCAACCTGCAATTTAACTATTCATTTAGTCAAAACTTTCTAACTTTGGCCTCTAAATTGAATTCGTATATAAGTATAAATACTAGGTGTGATACATTGTTAGATTCGTTACAACATATATTTCAAAATGTTAACTTTTCATAAGTTTTAATTATCTTTAGTGAAAGATATCAAGGATCAAACATTTTTCAAGTCAACTACTGAAATTCAAAGTGTGCAGCTTGAAATAGGACTGAGGGAGTATGTTTGTGAATGATTTTTCAAGATTTACCCAGTTTTGTCCCTTGAAATGAAAATCGAATTTCTTTGACACCTTTTTACACTTTCTAAAACTTGTGTAAAATAAATTTTCTTGTCCTATTAAGGTGTTTCAAAGAGATGGTGGAACTGAATTCACAAACATCCAACTCATATCCCATTTCTCTGATAAAGGAATTTTGCATCAGATATCTTGCTCATCTACACCAGAACAAAATGCTAAAATCGAACACAACATCATCATGTTATAGAAATGGGGCATTCTATGCTATTTCATTCTCATTTTCCACTTTCATATTGGGATGCAGCTTTTGCCACCGCCACTTACACTATCAATAGGTTTCCAACACCTGTTCTTTACAACGTCTCACCATTCTTCCTGGTTTTTGGGCATCATCCAGACTACTCAAAATTTCATTCTTTCAGATGTTGAGTGTTTCCTTTCATTCGACCATTTGTCCCCACAAGTTGACCCCGCGAAGTACACCATGTATTTTATCAGATGCAGTGCTCAGTACAAAAGGTTTCGTTGTATAGATCCAGTTACTAAGATAATTTATCTCACTAGGCATGCCTGTTTTGATGAAAAATTATTTCCAACTGCCACTGATGCTCCATTTGTTGCATAGGAATCTCTTGATTTCTCTGTTTTCTTTGATACAGACTTGGACGCTCCTATCATCACTCCATGATCAGCTACATCACATGCAAGTTTGCCCACTCCACCGCATGTGAGTTTGCCAACTTCTTCGAATGCAAGTTCACCGGTCTCATTGCTCATTACTACTCTAGAATTATCTCCTTCCCCCTCTCCACCATCTTCTCCACCAAGACCAAGCCATCACATGACAGCTCGATCTCAGATGGGCATTCGTACATCAAAGGATTTTCAGACTATATAGTCACTGGTTTTGCTGAGGCGTTACTTGCTCAGACTTTTCGCATGGTTTTCACTCTACCCTTAAGGATCCTCTTTGGGTTGCAGCTATGGATGGAGGTATTTGGGCTCTACAGCTGAAGTGTACTTGGCATCTTGCTCCTCTTCCCGTTGGTGTCAAAATTTTAGGCTCTATATGGGTTTATCGCCTCAAACATCGTCCTGATGGTACTATTAATCGGTACAATGCCTGTCTTGTGGCTCAGGGATTCTCTCAACTTCCTGGCTTTGATGTCACCTATACTTTCAGTCCCACTGTCAAGGCTTCCACAGTTCGGAACATTCTTTCCCTTATAACCAGTTTCAATTGGTCTTTTCATCAATTAGACGTTAAGAATGTGTTCCTCAACGGTCTACTGGACATGTCTATCTATATGAAGAAACCTCCTTGTTAAATTGATCCAGAACATCCTGATCATGTGTGTTGCCTTCGCAAGGCCATTTATGGCCTTAAACAGTCATCTCGGGCATGGTTTCATCACTTCAGCTCTTACCTATGTCGATTGGGTTTTAGGTGTTGCTCGACAGATACATCTCTCTTCTTGTTTTTTAGGGATCGAAGGTTATGTACCTTCTCGTGTATTTGGATGACATTATTCTTACAGGTAATGATCTTGCTCTCATTCGTTGGTTTATCTCACGCACTGACAATGAGTTCGCCATCAAGGATTTTGGTCATCTCCACTATTTTTTAGGCTTGGAAGTGACTCGCTTCTCTTCAGGATTGTTCTTAGGACAAGCTAAGTATTCTATGGAGATCCTACAACGTGCGTTAATGGCAGATGATGCCCCTGGTTCTACTCCTTTTATTCCTGGCTTGCATCTTTTGAGTTCCTCGTGATTGATCATGGTAACTTTACTGTACATAAATAGGATAGTCTAGATTCATTGTAATTCTACCCATTGTACTGTATAAATTTTTAATATGACAGATTCACCAATCAAGTTGAATTACACACTTTCAGTTCCTATTACCTTTTTACATGAACAATCGTGCATGTTGATGTGACAGGAGAAGTGGAGGAGTAGAATGAGCTGGCCAAATTTCAGATACAAATTAAAATCCAAATAAGAAAATAGTTATAATAAAAATCTTTGGTTGGTTCAGACAAAAATAGAAAGTAACAAATCTTTGGACGATACTGAAACAAGTGTATCTAATGACCTATAATATTATATGGCAACTAAACACAAAAATCATGGAGATAATTAATTAATTAGGGATTAATAACACGTCTAATCAAAATCAACTACTTATCTCAATATGGTCCATAATGGGAGCACACCGCAAAATGCGAAACAAGAAGTGGAAAGGAAGAAGAGAAGGGCTCTCAATATAAAATGAATGAGTGTGCTTGTTGTACAACGCAAAAATAATGGTAGCAAAGCTATCAACCCATTTCCTTTTTATCTTATTCTTTCTTTATTATCCTTGAAAGTCGTGAACTTCTTAGAACTATTTCACTTTCATTTTTTTCTTCTATGAAAGTGATGGTTAATTTGTTTCTAGCCTTTGTTATTTGTGTCATTGTCAAATTTCTTTAAATTTTATTGGACTACGTAATTATGATTCATTTGCCTTGTTTGCTCCGTTTCATATCAAACTACACACTTATTTTTAAAATATTTTTTCGCTTTCTATTTTCTCCTTTTAGAAATTAAACAGAAATGATAAAATTTAAAACTCACATTAATATTATTGGTGATGGTATGTATTCATATACTCCATGTAAATATATATGAATGAATGTACAGAAATTTTAAAAAGTCTCCCTAAATTTTTATTTTTTAAAACCCGATATGTATTAAAAATACACAAAGTCTTGTTTTGGCCATGCTAAACTTTAGATCAGGGTTTATCGTGCAATTATAAAAAAAAATTGTGATGGTGTTTTTTAAAATAAGCTAATAAATATAGGGACCTATTGTGCAATTATGAAATCTTATATATGTTACAAACTATTCGGAATTTTCATTATCATTTCTGCAAGTGATCGGAAACCGCCTCTGCAAATTGGAAACCGCCACCTGACACCAGAAACCACCATCAAACATCGGTATCTCGCCAATTTTTTTTGCCAATTTTCACCGATCTGCTCTGTCCGTCAGTTTCCCCCCAGTTTTCGCCGATTCTCCATCAAGAAACCACCTGATTGAACGGAGGTTTCCATCGAGCTTGTCGATCGCTCCGCCTCTACAATGCAGCGGTGTCGGAATAAGCTCTACGGTGGCGACAATTTTTGATGGAGAATCAGATGCATAGCTCAAGCTTTGAATTCGATGATTTCATACGTCGAGCAGCAGCGAGTAAGGGCAAGACGAAGGTGATTTTCAGTTCAAGCTTCGATTTCAGACAGTGAGGTGACTGCGACAAACTTCGATCAGATTGAAGACGGCAAAGCGAGGATGACGGTGGCATTGCTATGTCGAGGGCGACGACGTCGCTGCTCGGTGAGGATGACGACGGTGAAGAGAGTAGGCATGTGAGATGTACGCGCTTGAAGGAAGAAGATGAAGCACGTACATCTCACTCGTTGCGTGAATGATGGCGGTGTCTCGGTGGACTTAAAGCGGCGGATGGTAACGGTGGTTGCAGAGCTGAGCTTCGGCGTCTGAGAGGTGAGGTTTAATTTTGTGTTTTATTTTTTGAAAAGATTTAGTGAGGTTTAATATTTACTTGATTGAGCATGATTAGTAAATGTTTTTTGGTCTAGTAATTAGTACTCTTGTTTTAGAAGCTAGAGGTTTGGGGTTCGAATCTCGCTCCTACCTTTATTTTGAATAATTTATGTCATTGATGTATATGGTGAGCTTTAATATTATTTGACTGAGTGTGTGTTCAATAAGTATCTTTGGTGTTGTGGTTATTGCTCTACACATTAAGGTTAGTGATCCAGATTCAAATCTCACCAAATCCTTTTTTGAAGAATTTTTATTCTTGAGGTACTGTAGCTTTTGTTGATGTTTGTAGATTTTTTTCTCATATGTTGATGTTTTCATTATTAGGGTGAGATTTAATTGATATTAGTGGATATTTTTTATTTTCTTTGGGTGATATGGATTGATACTTGTAGTTTTAAAAAAAATCATGTTGATATTTTTCATTTTTCGGCTGAGGTTTTGGAAATAAGAGTTGATGTTTGTAGTGTCTTTTTCTCATGTTGATGTTTTTAATTTTCTGGATGAGGCTCATGTGTTAGGAGTTGATGTTTGTAACTTTTGGGTGATATAGGTTGATATTTGCAGTTTTTTTTAAAAATTGTTGACGTTTTATGATTTTTTGGGTGAATAATTTATAATCTGGAGGTAGCGTAGTTTTTTTGTAGATTTTTTTAGTTTTTTCTATCATGCTGATGTTTTTCATTTTTCAGGTGAGTTTTAGTTGATATGAGTAGATGTTTTGTTTTGGTTATATGGGTTGATATTTTTTGCTTTTTCCCCCACTTATGTTAATATTTTTTTCATTTTCTCGGTGAGGTTTAGAGGATACGAGTTGATGTTTGTAGTTTTGGGTGACATAGTTGATTTTTTTAGTGATGTTTTCTTGTGTTGACGTTTTTCATTTTCTGGGTGAATTTTAGGTGATAGAAATTGATGTTTTTAGCTTGGTTGATATTAGTAGATTTTAGTAGTGTATTTTTAAAAAAATTAATAATTATAGTTTTGCCGATATTTTTATGATTTTTAGTTGATATGTTAGTTGTAGTCGACGTTTTTTTAACTTTTTATTGATTTTTATTTAATTTTGAAATATATTTTTTGATATTTTATTAGTATTTTATATATTTTTTCACCAAATTTTTAGTTGATGTTTTATGATTTTTCGTTGATATTCTGCTATTTTTTGTTGATGTTTATAACTTTCAGTTCGATGATCCTGTTGATTTTTTTTTCATTTTTAAATTATTTTTTTGCAGATGGCTGGAAAATAATGGGAAAATTGGTAAAAATTCATGAAAAATATTAGCGATCGGTCCCTGTAAAATTATTATAGATAGGTCCCTGTAAAATTATTAGAGATAGATCCCCGAATCTAGAATATAACTGGAATTGTGCCCATATTTAAAGTTTAGGTTGTTTCACATGAGTCCATATCTTAAAAATAATATATCTATTATACGTTAAACAAATGATAGTCAATTGTAGTTTACGAAGAATAATACTCCATTCACGAAAAACTTGTCCTTATTTAACCAATTGTA
>JAULKK010278344.1:0-14642 GCA_032355705.1 Rubia peregrina
CACCCAATTATAACCTAGCATCAACTAATGATAATCACATCGACAAAAAGTCAAAGTCTTCCGGGTTTGACAAAAAACCTAGCAAATAATTAACTCACAATCATCAACTAGTTGATCACCCTAGTCTAAATCAAACATTTACTACACAAGAAGGCACGAGATATACTTGATAATCAAAGCTCAAAATAGGATAAATAGAATCTCACAAATTCATACTATAAATGCTTACCAATTGCTCCCAAGAGTGTATTTAGCCTAGATTAGCTAAACCCATAAAAAAGCATAAACATCCATGGAAAACATTGTCTAAAATGATGAACTAATAAATTATATTTAGGGTTTTGGAGGAGATAAAATTTTGGTCTAAAAACACAGAGAGAGAGAGAGACAAAAAAAGGGTTCCCAAAAAACATTTTATAGGCTTCAGCCAATTTCAAGTAATGACGCAGCTCAACTCTGCCTTTTGCGTACTGTGCTACGGGCCGCAACAGGGTCCTGCGGCCCGCAGTGAACCCACTGCCCATCATCTTCTTAATTCTTCATTCTTCTTCTCTTTTCTTCTATCTTCAAGTTCTTCATTTTGTCTTCAACATTTAATCTCTTCCAAACTCAATCACTTCCAAAATATCTAAAACACTTCATAAATTAAAGAATTAGGATATAAAACATATGAATTCATCCTAACCCCCTAATTGATAAAATGTAGCTCTCCTCTACAATTAAGTACCTAATCTATTACAAAATTAGATTTCAAATGTGTTAAAAATGGGATATAAATTTAGCACATCAGAGTCCAACTCTATAATCTCAGCTATAATGTTTGAGTAAACTTCACAGACTAACTGCTTATTATAATCTTGAAGACCTGTGGTTTCTTTCCTCAACCCGATCAACTCTAGGAACTAAGTGAATCCACTCGGCTTGTAAGAAATAAGGTCTACATGCCTCTCACCAATAATTTTTCTCTGGGAAAATACCTCATATATCTCCTCACAATTTGCATTATAAAAACTCTCATAGAATGCAGCACTTACTGGTGGAGGAGGTAAGACTGCTCTTGCCTTCTTCTTCCTCGAAGAAGGTTCTGCCACTTTGACCTTGTTGGGTGGCTGTGATAACTCTGTCTCATCAATCTTCCTTTTTGCCTTCATATTCAGAATAAATTCATCCAGAACCTCATCACTGGAATAGCCAAGGCCAGCAACCTGTACTGCTTCCTCCTGCATAGAGAACTGTGTTCCAACATACTTGGGTTGTGTTGGAACATACTGTGCATCTTCTTCCTCTGTACCTTCAAATGTGGGGCCATCTCCCCATTTCATCAACCACTCACCATCATCACCAACTTCTTCATGCATATGTTCCTTCTGATCATTCAATCTTTCAGTCGGAACCACCTCTGGATCATCAACATCCATAAGATCTTCAAATATCTCCTTCTGCTGGTATGTTGGAACATACCCAACATCTTCCTCTTCTTCACTGTCCGATAATACAATCACAGGAGGTTTCATACCCCTAAGCTCAGCATTCCTCTGTGCTGCCTCAACATCAAACACTACCATTTTCATTAGCTCGGTAGACCTAACAACCTCTAGGCCTACTGGTTCCTAATCATAAATTTCTTCAATCCTTTCATAACTTTTCCGGGGATTGTAACACTACACATGAAACATATCCCTTCCCTGATACTCCCTAAACTCTCCTTTCAGTAGTTTAACATCAAGGACTTCAAAGAAATATAGTTCACCTATGTCTCCGAAGAGTAATTCCTCCATCTTAACATCCAAGAATTCTAGCTTAAGATTTTCTAGCCCCCTCATATCAATGGCAACTATATTTGCTCGTACCCAATTGGTAAATTCATCTGTAGAATCAAAGTTTTTATCCTTCCAAATCACACAGATAGAAGCAGATGATGTTACCTTTTGAAATTTTGGTGCTTTCTCCTCGGGCTTGCCGGATGTCAAGAGTAGCGGCTTCACAGACTTTCCAACCATTTTGAATGTTCTTCTTGGTACAAAGGCAAGAATTTGAGGGAAGTTGGAGTGTTTGAGAATTTTGATAGGAGTGGGAGAGTGCAATTTGTGAGGAAGATGGAATATGGATAGATGAGAGAAATTGAATAAAAAATAACTACCTTTCCTTTTTCACCTCTCAAACCGTGTCAAATATTTTTACCTTACCAATGCCATAATAACTTTCCTTCTCTTGTCACATTATGTCTCATCATAAGTTCCAACATACCATCCAACCACTTATTTCCTTCTTCATCAGACATATTTTTGAATTTCCTCTCTTTTCTATCTTTTTATTTTTGAAAATAAAAACTGAAGTAAAAATATACATAATGTACAATGGAGTTTTATGCGTACCTCACATTCGGCACACACCAAGGTGTTGCCTAAGAAACTCAAAGGTTGAGGCGCCAAGTTGTTTAGTAAATATATCACCAAATTGTTCGTATGTTGGAACATAGTATACCACCACTTCTTTTCTTTCAACCAAATCTCTGATAAAATGATGCCCTATATCAATGTCCTTTTTCCTCGAGTGTTGTACCGGGTTCTTTGAGATACCAATTGTACTTTTTGTTGTCACACATAATCTTTAGAGGACCTTGATGAATTCCATAATCATTCAACATTTGTTTCATCCATAATAATTGTGCACAACAGCTTCCAGCAGCAAGGTACTCAGCTTCAACAGATGATAGAGATATCAAATTTTGCTTCTTACTATACCAAGACACCAAATTTGTACCAATAAAGAAACAATCACCAGTAGTACTTTTGTGATCATCTGCATTACCAGCCTAATCAGAATCACTATAGCCAATAAGATTAGAATCTTGATTCTTAGAATACCAAATACCGTAATCAGAAGTCCCACTAACATATTGAATCACTCTTTTTACTGCAGTCAAATGGGATTCCTTCGGATCAACTTGAAATCTTGCACACACATCAACACTGAAACATATATCTGGTCGAATAAGATACAGCAGACTTCCAATCATACTTCTGTATAATTTCTTATCGTCTGAAACACCTTTTTCATCTTTCACCAATTTTTCTGTGGTTGACATAGGAGTACGAATAACACGAGCATTCTCAAGACCGAACATTTTCTCAAGATCGGTCAAGAAATCGATCCCCTGACACAAGCACATGCACCCTGCCCTTGCAGCTTCTACCCACCTTGAATACTATATGTGGGACACGTGTCGACCATGCAGAGGCCACGTGTCCCACCTATGCAGGTATTATTATTTTTAACTTGAGCGACACGTGGCACCCTATAGTTGGGACACAAGTCCCTTCCTTTATTTTTATTTTTTAAAAAATCTGATTTCAAATTGTAAAAAAATCTGCAAAAAGGGGGAAAATCCATTAAATCAATATGTGTGTGAGCTAGCATTGTCTTGTTGTATGGTTATGTTCTTGCTTGCCCAATTTGACAACTTTATTTTTATCGGTGGATTTAATTCCTCCCTTATCACTGCTATGTTTATGAACCTGATGGGAGTAAAGACAATCATTTTCCTTGATCTATTAACACTGTTGTTTTTAGCTAGCATATATTCAATATACAAAAACTAAACATATTTTGCCATCAAACTAGACATTACTCTCATTAAAAAAATTGCACACAATACATGGAAACATAAGGTTAGGAACATAATGCTTGTTTTGTGTGGTTCTGTATGGTTCTTGTTCATTAAGGTCAAGGAAAAATATTGTCGAAGTCTCTTAAGGTAAAGTTATTTCTCATCAATGTGGATGACATCAGGGGCGGATCTACTATATGTGCACCCCATTTTTTTTTACAAATTTTACCCTTGAATTTTTTTAAAAAAATAATGCACCCATCAATTATCCTCAAATACAAAAAATAATAATGCACTCACCCCGTATATAAATTTCTAGATCTGCCATTGGATGACATTGTTCATGTTGCATCCAGCTTTGATAGGCACCATACTTGCCTATTTAATTTGCATGTGTATGGTCAAACATGGGGTGAGCGGCATTTGTATGGCTCTTAATCTTCTTCTTTTACTGCTCGTTGCACTGTGCTCTTACCCACATGCATGCATCCCAAGTATTGTGCTTCGATAGGTTCTCGTGAGCTAAGTGGTCAAGCCATTTATGCGTCTAAATCAATAGATTTTTTAAATGATGTAGCTGTGAATGCCCGAATTAAGCATCATTTAAAATTTGTTGCTTAATTCAGGACCAGAAATCATACTTATTTTATGGATCGAAACCTCCCACCTTGCTACTGCATCTACTCGACGCGGTAGCATGTGATGCCCTTGTCGGTGTGTTGGAGAAGAAAGTGAGCTATGTGTTGCTTTCACCACCGGATAGATATTTTTTGACCAACATAGTTTTCTGGTACCAAATTATTTAAATAAACTCAACATTGTTCTAAAAGAAGTTCTGAGACACTAATAAAAAAAAGACATTTTTTTATCCTAACAATTTTGATACTTTCGCCTTTTTTTTTGTTTTTTCTTTCCCTACCCAACCCTTCCCTTCTACCTCAACATCAAAACAAGCCTCTTCTTCCTCGAATTCATCTTCTCCCCAACTGCCTCCTTCATCACGGAGGCCTTTATAATAGAATAAATTAAACTGGGTGAAATGTTACATAAGTTCGGAAGAATATTATCTTATTGTATTTTATATTATTCCAACTGAATTTGTAAAAAAAAATAGTACACTTTTTTATACCATGTTTGACCACCGCAGTGGCGGAACATAGGGGGACCAGGGGGTGCCTAGTCCCGCCAACTCTTTTTTTTACCATTGGTATTTTGATTTTTGTGTGTTTTTGTATGGTTAAAAATGGTTGTGGTCCCCCCCCCCAATAAAATAATAATACTTACTGCAGAATTTACGTTGAATATTGAAGAAACATAGTACACATATTAAGATTTAAAAAGTAGTTTAAAATGTTATGATTCTTTATTTTTAATTCTAGAATTCAAGAAGATATATAATTCATTTTTATAAAATATTATCTTAATTTTTATCCAAGTTATACTTGATAAGGTTTTAACTGAATTTTTTTTATCGACAATAATATTATCCTTTTTGTAGCACTATAAGTACCCGAAACAATAAGATGCATGCTATTTTACACATTTACAGAGAAAACAATGCTTAGTTATTTGTACTGAGTAATTATTATTTTAAGTAGTAGTACTTATGTTACTTTTATGCCTATCCATACTATAAATGTTGTCATATTTTTTATCTTTAAATATTTAACATGTCTCAAATTTTGTATTTTCTCTAGCACTAGTTTGTCTTTGTTATTTGATTTTTTCCTTTTAAATAAAATAATTTACTAGGCCTCCGTCCAAGTTGAACTTGCACTCTTACTTTTTGAACACTATTCACTATCAAATTGACTGCATATTTAAATAGACAAATGGACAAAAATATTATCGTATATGATATTGTTCAATTCATCGTAACAAGTAGCTTCATAATATCAACTTTTTATTTGTTATTATTATACGTAGGTACACATATTAACAGTCAACCATATTTTTTGAACAACATGCTAAAAGTAACAGTTCAATATTGTTGGGACAGAGGGAGTACTATGATTTATTATTTTAATGGTAGATTCAGGAAAAAAATTATATAACTTTGGTCCCCCTATATGAAATTTCTGGTTCCGTCCCTGGACCACCGATAATTTTAATTACGTAAACTAAAAATGTATCAAAATTTGATATTTATAAATAAATTATAAAAGGAATCTAGCAATATTTTACAACACTACAAAAAAAAGTTTAGTAGTGACGCATATTTTGTGACAAGTAAGGAAATGTCACAATATTTTCTCCACCTTCAGGTGTCACTAAATATTTTGTGACATGTGCACATGTCACTAAACTGAATTGGTACATCAATCCATGTCACAACTTTAGTGACACTTTTAAATTGAACTACATCTTAAAGCGTCACAAAAGTATATAACGATACTTCTAATCAGAGGCAGATCCAGGATTTGAAGATGAGGGGGGCAAATTATAAATTTCTTAGGTACTAACTGTATATTTTTTTTAAAGTGGTGGGGAAAAATCATAAATATTAAATTTTAGTACATACATTTTTTTAAATAAATTGGGTGGCAATTGCCACCTTTGCCCATATAATAGATCCGCCTCTGCTTCTAATGCGTCACAAAATTTTAGTGATACACTATATAGATGCACTTCACAAGACGTCACTAGTAATTTTAGCGACGCCTTTGAGTATCACGAATGCTCCAAAAAACTTTACAAGTGGAATTTTTTGGTAGTGTTTGTTATGTTTTTGTTGGAAGATTGCTATAGTTAGGTGGGTTTACATAATAAGAGGTTTAGATTACCATTTTTGGTTTTCGGATCTAAATCCTTCATTTTGTAACCTATTTTGGGTCTAATGGGTTTTTGGTCCAGCGTCCAAGGGTGGTACCATTGAATTTTTCTTCTCGAGCACTATAAATTGACTACAAGAACTCCCAAATCGGATCAGCGGTTCACCCGTAGCAACATAAAGAAGTTAAAGAAAAGAGGGACCGGCGGGCGTGCGGCCCGCTCACTTACGCGCATGCCTAAAAAAGGAGAAAAAACTTCCCCCTAAAGCAAAACGTGCAGCCCACGCGGCCGCGCAGCTTTGCTACCTTTTTTACTTTTTCTTGACCAAAACTTATATTGTAAGTATCTCCTATCTTATCTTCACTTCTCACTTTCTTTTGGCAAAATATACTCTCCCAAAACCCTAGTTCTTCATTTTCTTTTCATCTTTTCCATCTTTATTTCATATGATTATGCTTGGGCTTTGTAGTATAACTTGTATTAGCTAAACTCTTAGTCTTGGGAGCAATTTATTGAGGCTTCCTTACCCATGTCTTGAGAATCCTTTCTACCTATTTATTTCTTTTGTTATTGTGTATTTATGAAGATTTTAATGTTTTTTGTTGATATCATTAATGTTGTTAGAAGTTTGAGATTATGAAATACTTGTATGATAATTTGTTAGGGTTGAGAAAAAGTAGCTAAGTTTCCCTTCTTTTAATATGTAATCCTAGAGCACTAGCTAGGACTTCTAATTGGATTTATGATTGATAATTGCTAGATGAATGTGATGTTGTTGAACTCTTTGTCATGTTTGTTTAAGGAAGTAAATAGGAGAGGTATGTGAATGTTGAATTTTCTTGATTAATCATAGTAAATGCATAGATTGGTTCAATACTTAGACATTTGGATTAATGTTTATAACTATTACCAAACTTGTTGATCCTTCGTACTCAAATGTCATTAATGGATTATCTTTAGCCATTTCTTGGCTAAATGGGTCATTAGTGGGGTTTAGCAAGAGATGTCAAATTCACTCCTATAAACTACTATCAAAGAAGGATAGCATATTTCTCTTCACAACAAGTAGTTAAAGTAGGGATTAGGTCATGGATTCAAGGATAGATAAGAGGCTCGGAAGTGAAAATAAATTGCACCCAAGGTCCCGTAATTTTATTTTACTCACTTTCTAGTAGCTTGTTACATGATTAGCCTACTTACTTTACTTTTCTAGTTGTCTTGTCTTTAAATTCATAGCTTGGAAAAACCAACCAAAAACCCCATCTTTACTTGCTTTTATATATCTATGTATATCTATATCTACATTTACATCCACCCTTATATGCATAAACCCTTAGGAAGATCACTCTTTCTCGTGGATGACCGCAATTTTCCACTATCTACTCAATTGAATTTAGGAAGCATTTAGGTCTTATAAATTGTAATTTTGAGAGGTACGACGACGACCTCCCAGGCTTGGAATAAGCAATGATCTGGATGATGCTGAAGATATCTCACAATGTGAAGTGCTCCAGTAAGATGATTTTGAGTTGGTAATTGTACAAACTACTTAGTTGATGAACTTCAAAAGTGACAACAGGTCTAGTGTAGTTCATGTAAAGGAGTCGGCCAATAAGTCTTCTAAAAGACCTTAAATCTGAAAGAAATGGTGAGTTCTCATCATGAAGAATCCAAGTACTGGGAAGTGGTGTAGGAACAGGTTTGATGTGACTCAAGCTACAGTTATAGATGATGTCTCTGATGTACTTGTTTTTATGCAGATGTTGCCCAATTTCTATTCATTGAAACTCCAATCCCAGACAATAATGAGCAGCCCCTAGGTCCTTAATAGTAAATTTCTAATATAAAGATCTTTTAGCTGTGTTGATGGCATCAAGTAAGGTTCCCAAAATAAGCACATCATCTACATATACAACCAAAGAAAGTGTATAAGTAGAAGTAAATTTCAAAAACAAATAATGATCATGAGGAGATCGATCAAAGTTCAAGCTAAGAATATACTATGTAAACTCCTTATTCCAAGTCTTGGAGGTCTACTTTAATCCATATAAACTCTTTGTAAGCCTGCAAACCATCTGAGAATCTAACACTGAGTAACCATCAGGCAATTTCATGTAAACTTCTTCATCAATATGGCCATGAAGAAATGCATTATTGATGTCAAGTTTATGAATATACCACTTTGATGCTGAGGAAATAAAAAGTAACATTCTGACAGTCACTGCTTTTACTATAGGAGAGAATACTTCAAAAAATTAATCCCTTCGCAACTAATCTGACCCTGTGCTTAGAGAGACTCTTATCTGCATTGTATTTAAGCATGTATACCCACTTTCAGCTTATAACTTTCTTGCCAGGTTGCAATTTCACTAAACTCCAAGTGTGATTCTGCTCTAATGCTTCCATCTCATCATTCATTTCCTTCACCCATTCATTTGATTGCTTTGCTTGATGATAGCTGGATGGCTCTTAAACCTGTGAAACATTAGAAATATGTATAGGAATAATGGACAGGGGCTAAAAGGAAGAAGAAATAAAATCTTTTGCCCAGACTGGAAGTCTAATGACTTATGGGAACCATTATACATGCATTAGCCGATGCATTTAACACATTTATTATCATATTTTGTTTGGTTGATTGCTAGTTTTAGTTAGGTTTGCACGACAAAGGGTTTAGACGACCACTTTTTGTTTTCTTGTCTAAATCCCACATTTTGTAGACTTAATTGACACTTATGGAATCTTTGTATTCACGGGAGCCTAAATATCACTCTTTGATCTCATTAGTAGGTCGATCATGAGTACTTTTTCATATTTTTTGGCGGAAGGTCCTCTGCAAGGCTGGTAGTAGATATTTGAAGGCCATTCGCAGGAATGGTAGAAGATATCGAAGGTCATTCGCAAGGAGGGTAGTATATTGAAGGCCAAAAACTCCAAATCATGGTAGTAGAAGGAATTGTGACCAAGAAAGGCGGATTCAAAGTTCAAGAAGGTCAAAGAAGAAATGAAGGGATCGTTGTTTGAGGTTGCACGGAGTTCTGGCAAAATTTCAACAAGAATCAGCACTTGAGGGTGTCACCATTGGATATTTATTCTTGAGCACTATAAAATCAACTACAAGAACTCCCAAATCCGACTAATGGTTCAACTGTAGCGGAGCAAAGAAGTTAGCCAAGCGAACCAGCAACAGCCGGTGTAGACCAAAAGCTAGCGTAACCCACACCAACTAGCACTGCCCGTGTCAGGGGGACTTGGCATTGCCCGTATCACCCGGCATGGGCCATGTCAAAATATTGCATGAGGGTCTCCTTATTTCACTCCAAAATTGGCTAAGTATGGGAGCGGGACATTCTATTTTACACATTCCACGCCATTTCATGTCACAAATGCCAAGACTAGCCCACGAGGTGTGAAGAATGATGGGGGTGCACCAAGGTACTGAGTAAAACAAGGTTCCATCCAATAGAGCACGTAAAATGCATAGCGCGGATCAGAAGGAGCAAAATCAAGACCTGGCCGGCGGCCCTCGCCGGATGACAAGGGGTGCGCCCAGCATAATCGGTATGACCCATGCCAGGACCGGCTCCCCACGCCGGCATGAGCCCCTGGCTGCTGCTAGGGTTTTTGGCCACTTTTTGGGCCTATTTTAGGCCCAATTCCATACTACTATATATATGGACCTTTGTCTACTAGGGTTAAGGAGAATGCTCATTTATAAATCTTAGTAGGTTGCTAGAGAGAGAAAACACTCTCACGTCTCTCTAGTTTCTTCTATTTTCATCTTTTTATTTTCTTTTTCCCAAAAGTGTTGAATCCAATGAAATAATTGAGGTCAATGCTTAGGAATTAGGGATCTAGCTTGGGGATTATATTTGTATTCATGTGTTGATGTTTATTTTGTGAAATTTCTAGATCTACCAATTTCTATGTGTTTTGTGATCATTATGTTGGCTTGTTCTTAATATTCTTATGAATTTCATGATTGTCACATTTTCTTGGCACACAATCGAGTCTACTTTCATGTTGGTGCAAAATTGCTACTCTCCAATTAAGGAAACCTAGGTGCGCTTGGGGTGACAATAGTTTGGAACTCAGCGTGTGCACGAAGGTTATTGTTGTTAATTTTCACGATCGACCATGCATCTACTTTGCCGACCAAAGAGGTTCGAAGGGTTGCGGGTAGAGATAGAGTCAGTAGAAACCAAGGATTATCTTGTTGATCCTAGAAGTCATCGATAAGATGGCTACTTCCTTTGCCTTTGTAGACCTAGGGGTAGTTCATTCGTGGTGTTCCGCCCGGGACTTAATTGAATGGGGAGAATCAGACCCGCACATTGTGCCATAGCCTTTGTTACACTCCTCTAGTTGTGGAGGCAAGGCTGATGGAAGATTTTTTTTTATGCACACCTCTATGTGACACATGGGGGGAAGTTTTGACCATTCTCTGCACCACGCGACACAAACACTAGAATAGGGTTAAGTTCTTGTACTTGATGAAATTGATGATCGAAGTAACATTGACCATGTTACACAAATATTCCCCTAGTGTTTATTTATATGGTTTATTCCGTTGATTTCATGCTTGTAGTTGATGCTTAAAAATCCCCCAATGGTTATTTTCACAATATTGTTTATTCCTAACATGTGGTCGGATCAACGACCAGACCACAGTTTTGTTCAGTAGATTAATAAATTTCTAACACCTCTGTGGATAACCCTGGTACTTACCGCTATCTACCCTTCTTGGTAGTAGAGTACTAGGAACATGAGAAACATATTTATTTTTATCTTTGACCCTTAATAACTCAGCCTCCTCTCATGTTTTTAACGATGCTCGGGAGGAGGATGGTCAATGACCCTAATGTTGTGTCTAATGGTTAAATCAGATGATAAAAAAGGTGGAGGATAAGAAGATGAAGGCTCAAAGGTTGGACAAGTTTCAAAGAAATAAGTTGTGTCTAAGAAAGGAAGAGGGAAAAAAAAGTCAGTGGCTGAAGAATACGGAAAGAAAGATTCATGAAAGATCTGATGTGTCTATATTATACGTTGATTTTAGGATCTTTTGTACTCACTTTCGTATACTTTTGTGCTCTAGATGTTACATTTTGCCTTAAAATTCTCTTAGGAGAGTTAAGAGCAACTTTTGCGCTCTTGTAACTTTTCCAGAGGATAATGATTTGAAGACTTTGAAGGCTAGCTTTGAAGATTTTAATATTTTAAGACTTTCTATGAGCTTTGAACACTTCGAGAATTGAAGTGAAGTGAAGAGGAAGACTTGAAACAAGAAAAGAAATGAATATGTTGTCTTTGCCATCAGTCGCGACGAGTCTGTCGCGATTCTTTTCTACTTTTGGTACTATAAATACCAAATCTTATTCTCTCTCTCTTCCTCTCTTCTTTCTCCCAATTTCTGAACTTAAAACCCTAGTTTTTCACTTGTTTCTATCTTAGTTTCTTCTTTGATTTATGTTTTATTTGCTTTGATGATTTAGTATGAATTCTAGTTACTAAACTCATCACTTGGAAGCAATTGATTGAAGCTTCCAAACTCATGTAATGAGATTCTATTTTGCTCCTTCATGAACATTTATTGTGCCATTAATGTTAATGTTTACTTCATTTATGCTATGGGTTGTTTGAGAATAGGAAGTGTTTGAATGATTGAGTGTTATGGTGTAAGGAAAGTATACAATTTCTTCTCACTTTTGGCATGAAAATCCAATAACATGGAATTAGAACTTCTTGTTGTGTAATGTGAAGTTAATCTTGCTAGATGAGTATGTTAATGTAGCCTGTTATCATATTTGTCATGAGGTAGCAAAGAAAGGTTGAATCTTGAATGTTGATCTTTCTAGGTTTAAAGGCTAGTGGTAGAATGCTTATTGTGTTTATCAAATCTATGGTCCTCTGTGTATAATGCTATTGATGAAATATCTTTATGGTCATTCAACGTCTGAAGTGATTGTTAATGAGGTTTGCAAATGGTCATTGAACATATTTGTGAATTTCCATTAAGAGGAATATTGTGTCAATCTATTTAAATGGAAGTAGTAGCATTGTCCACAGACATTAAATCTGAATAAATGAGTGAATGAATCTATGGTCTATAACAGGTTTGGAAGAAAAAATCAATTGTCCCCAAGGCTTTGTTATTTGTGATTTACTCTCTTTTTAGTAGCTTGTTGCATGATAGCATATTTACTTCACTTTGATAGTTGTCTCATCTTTCAATTCGTAACTTAGAAAAACCAATCAAAAGCCTCCCTCTTTACGTGCTTTCTTATATATATGTATATCTATATCTATCCTAGTATGCACCTTTATATGTATAAACCCGTAGGAATATCCCTCTTCTTCGTGGACGAACCCGATTTGCCACTAGCTACTTAGTTGTAGTTAGGAAGCATTTAGGGATTATAAATTGTATTTTTGAGGGGTACGAAGAAAACCACCCAAATTTCAGCTCTGCTGCCGAGGAAGAGCGTTTATTTTTAAGTGTTTGGCCATATTATGTGTGAATAAGGGCTATTTGTGAATATGTGTCAATTTTCTTTTATTTGACTTTTATTTGATTTTTGTTTAGCTTGGAGATGTATTTTTCGAGCTCTTAGTATGTGGTTTGTACTCAATCCTCTTCACAAGCACCCCTACACTACCACCCCGAGCTAGAGTTGAACTTGAAAATGGCTAGGTGGCTCTCTTTGGAAAGTGTGAATAACACCCCTCCTAGTGACCATTTTGTGAAACCTTCTACCTCTATAGATCGTCAAGAGGAACATGAGTAACATGAAAAATGAGATTCTCTAAGAAGGACCTCAACATCCTTACCTTCAAGGGGGAGCTATCCTATTGAGGCAAGTTCCATTGAGGGATATTATGGCTCCCAATCTTGAGTAACAATCTGCGTGTATCACCTATCCGGAGGTTGGGGATAATGTGTATTTTGAGCTTAAATTTGGATTGATACACTTTCTACCTTCATTTTTTTAGTAGACAAGGGGAAGACTTCAACAAACATCTATCCGACTCTCATATGGTTTGTTACGGTATTATTCCCGAATGAGTGAATGAGGAGGTCTAAAAATTGAAGGCCTTTCCCTTTTCATTGCGAGATGCTGCAAGAGATTGGCTCCATTACCTTCTATCTGAGAGCATCACCTCTTGGATTGATTTAAAGAGGAAGTTTCTTGCTAAATACTTCCCGGCCTCAAAGTTCGCCACCTTGAAAAAGGACATAAGTACTGTCCTCCAATGGCACGAAGAGTTACTGTACGACTATTGGGAGAGGTTCAAAAGGCTTATCTTTGGTTTTCCCTACCATGGCTACTCAGAGAGAGATTTGGTCTATTACTTCTACATTGGTCTTCTTTATGAAGATCAAAGGCTAGTGAGAGGAGCTTGTGGTGGTTCTCTTGGGAACAAGACTTCGAGGGGATCTATGGAGCTCTTCAAGGATTTAGTCGAGGAGTTATGGAACTTTAGTTCAAGGGCTAATTTGAGAAGAAAACTCCCAACACAAGTGCTCCTTCCAATAATGGAAAGCTTGAGGACCAAGTCTCAATGCTCATTTATGTGGTCAAAGCCTTGATGAGATAATCTGATACTAAACCACATGTGAAATCTTGCGAGATTTGTTTTTCGCCGCACCCTACTAATACATGTCCAAGCTTGCAAGATGATTATGTGGAGGAGGTAAATGTCGTGGGTTTTCAAGAAGTGTAAGGATATCAAGGAAACTAAGGGTACCAAGGCGATCAAGGCAATTTGGGTAATCGAGATCACCCGAATCTCCAATATGGAAATACTTAAAGAAGGAAAAATCCACCACAATACCGCTCTCAACAACAACAATACCAGCCCCCACAAAATAACTTCCCAAGGCTCCAAGACAAGCCTTATGATCAAGGCGAGAGTTCGGGCTTGTCAAAAGGGTAAGTGATGCAAGCCATTCGGAGGTTGATCCTATGTGCAGAGAAGGACAAGAAATTCCAAGAGAATACCGAGTTGAGCATCAAGAACTTGGAAACTTAAGTGATCCAAATGGCTCAAATCTTAAACCATATGGAGACATGAGAAAAGGGAAAAATTCCTTCCCGACAAGAAATAAATCCTCGACAAAATGTGAGTGTCATCTCATTGAGTGAAAAGTAAGTGAAAAATCCCCCAAGGCCAGGTTGTTATTGAGCAGGTACATGAGAAGAAAGAAAATGTTGAGGAGAAGGTCAAAGAGTTGGCCAATGAGAACGTGAATAAGAGGGAA
>JAULKK010278352.1:0-14641 GCA_032355705.1 Rubia peregrina
AGGCGGGCCTAGGCAGGTCTAGGCGGGTCTAGGCGGCCTCTAGCAGGCCCGGGCGCCTAATTGGACCGCCTAGGCCTATGTGTGGCGCCTGGCAGCCGCATAGCGCCTAGGCGCCGATTTTTAGAACACTGGTGCCATCATATTAATGACCATTGCGTAAGGGAAACTATGTTCAATAAATAAGATTGATTTAGGGTAAAGTGTCAATATAACCATACCTACTTGACATAAGTGTCAATATAATGCTCAGATAATTTTTAGTGCAAAAATAACCCTAACTAGTTGATGTAAGTGTCAATATAACCCTCAAACCTCATTTCTGGCATTGACTTTCATTTTTTGGCGTTAACTATATATAAAATGTCCAAAATACCCTTAGTGTTAAAATATGAATTTGAGCTCGCCGGACCACCACCGGCCGCCGCCAGGCCGCCGATAAGGTTATATCAGCACATTCTTAAAACTTATAGGGTTATATCAGCACATTTGTAAAAGAGTAAAATTGACTCTTCCATCAAATATGGTCTTCAGATGTAAAAAAAATGTTATATTGACATTTACATCAACTAGGTAGAGTTATGTCTGTACTTTCAGTTAACAAAAGGTTATATTGACACTTATGTCAAGTATTAGGGTTATAAAAAAACTTTTCCCATTGATTTATCAACTTCATGTAGGCGCAAGCACACGTATAAGGTCATTATTTTCTGTCCGATTTGATCTGACCGAAGTAAAAGTTAAAATTCTCTTAGTTCACTGTAAACTACTTCATCTATTCAATTTGAAATTACACAGAAATCATTAATACGTTATTCAAAAAATATGTTTAATTATTAATATGTCTACTTACGTATAATAATTATAAATAAAAAATTGATTCTCCCTCAGATTTTTTTTATATTGACACTCTTTCCTTTTTGGAATGGTCTTTTAATATTGACACCTTCCTTTTTTGGTAAAATTAAGATTAATTTCATCCGCTCAATTTAGTTTTCACCATTACCATACAATCTCCCCCACTCATTTTAAATTTTAAAAATAAGTGTGCACATTGGCTTGATGCCAATATTTAACACCCAGAGGGAGTATTTCAAAATTACTTGTTATAACGAATTGAACAATTGTTAGAATAAGTCAAGTTGATGATTAGATTTGATTTGTTATAGATTGTGTCGTTAACTAGACTAGAGTTATACTAGTACTAGTCTGCCTTTTGTATTCTCTATTTGTTCTCATCAGTAATACCAGATTCATTATGGAAAAATTATTCTTTCATGGTATCAGAGCAAGTTATGATCCTAAACCCTAAATTTTTCATTTTTTTTCTTTTCTTTCCTCCCCCTCTCTCCTTTTCGGTCAAATTCCAGCAACTTTCGACCAACTCCCTGTCCAATTCCGGCAACTTAGGCCAACTTCCAGCAGCCTCTGTTTAATCACCTTCAGCTTCCGGCAGTCAATGATCCTCTTCTCTAGCAGCATTCTTGTCCAGCACCGTCCATTTCTTCTTCATCCCTGTCCAAATTTCCCGGCGAATACCCACGACAGAGGCATTGGGGTCTCAAGACAGCTCTTTCCCGATATTTTCAGATTCATCGTCGACCACCATCAACTTCAGCGACAACGGTCTCCTTCGTCCGGCATCCAATTCATCATCTTCGGCGAACTACTTCAGTATCTCCCAGCGATGATCTCCTCTTTCAGTGGTTCGGTGAGTTCTCCTCTCCATCTCTGCTAGTTCAACATTTGGCGTTCTCCATCTATCGGCTTCTCGAGCTTCTCTGCCCGACATCTCCGACTCAGCATCCATGGGCACGTAAGATTCACGCTCTAACATGCCATTCACACACGTTCAGCCACACGCACGTCCCTTCACGCGCCAGCCGCCTTCTCTTTGGCCAACGCTTGACGCGCCATTTTATTTCACTTGATTTCAGCCCTTGCCACTTTTCCACTTTGCAGTATGGCCCTTTTTGGTGGTATTTAGAACTTAGGCATCATGGCTATTAGTGGATGGTAGATTCTAGCGCTACAAAGTACATGACATTATCCCCCACTATTGTTCATCATGTGATACCTTATAGTGGTTTTACCTGCATTTATATTGGTAATGGTTCTCAACTCCCTATTACTCATGTTGGTGATTCTCAGATTTCTAAATCCCCGTATCTTTATGATGTGCTTATTGTGCCTGATATCACTAAAAATATTCTTTCGATTAGCAAATTAACTCAGGATTTAAATAATGTTGTCTGCTTTGATGATCACTAATTTATTATTCGGCATAAAATTACTAGTGAAATTTTGGGTCACTGTCATAGTGAAAATGAGCTTTATGTTTTAAACTATGGTGCATCTCCTTTGTTGTCTACAGTGCAATCAAATAAGTTCCGTGCATCTTTTTAATTCTGGCATGCTACACTTGGTAATGTTTTGCATTCCGTTATTTCTGACTTGCATGCTTCTAAATCTTTATCTGTCTCATCGGTTTTGCCGAAACTTACCATTTGTGATGCGTTTGAAAAGGCTAAAAGGAAGCGTTTGCCTTTTTATACAAATGATAAAGGTGCTGCTAGGGTACATGATCTAGTTCATTATGATTTATGGGGGGCCTCTCCTATTTTATCTGCTAATGGCTTCTCCTGCTATGCTATTTTCCTCTATGATCCTTCCCGACTCTCGGGGTTTTAGCCACTGTGCCGTAATCTAATTTTTGGGGGTGTTTATTGCCAGTTTGAGGCTTTTGTTGAGAAATAGTTCTCTTTCACCTTTAAGGTGTTTCAGAGTGATGGGGGGACTGAATTCGTACATGATCGCTTACGCTCCCACTTTCAAACAAAGGGAATTAACCACCAAATTTCTTGCCCGTATACTCCTGAGCATAACGGTTGGGCTGAGCGCAAGCACTGCCACATTGCTGAGATGGGCATGTTTATGTTATACCACTCTCATGTTCCCCCCTCTCACTGGTCTCACGACTTTGCTGCAGCCGCTTATACCATAAATCAGCTGCCAACTCCTATATTAGGCAGACAATCACCATATAAAGTTATTAATGGCCGAGTTCCCATATACACGAACTTTCATGTATTTGGTTGTCGTGTGTATCCTTATCTTCGTCCATATGCAGCTCACAAACTTGCACCTCACAGTTTGCACTGCATCTTTCTTGGGTACGGCTCCCACTACAAGGGATATCGATGTTTGGATCCTATGTCTAGAAAGATATATGTCACTAGACATACTCAATTTGACGACACTTCCTTCCCCTATACCAATGGTTCTACTTCAGTATCTCCGTTCTCTCTACTTTTTTTATCCCCCTGATGCATTAGCTGATATTCCCGCTCCTTCCACGATGACATCTCCTCCTACTTGGCTTGTCACTTCGGTTGCTAGTCATCCTGGCTCATCGATGTTATCGTCCTTACCGACTATGACACCATATTCAGCCTGCTCTGCTGATTCAGACCATTCAGTGACCGCTTCGATGCATCAGCTCTGCCCATATCGTCATCGACTAGCTCATCTAGTTCACATACCAGTGCCACCTACCTCACCATCTCCTTCACCGACCACTTCACCAACCACTTCGCCGCCTCCGCGAATGCTCCTCCGGCCTATCTTTCTCACGCTCGCACTCCTCACATGGCCACTCGATCGTCGACTGGAGCTATTCAGCGCTGGTACCGATCATGGACTTATGGATTCCCTGCTTACTCAGTCTGAACCCACTAATTATCGCTCCGCTCTTCAGGATCCGTCTTGGGTTTCTACTATAGATAAGGAGATAGCAGCTCTTCGCGAACAGCACACATGAGACTTAGTTCCTCGTCCATCGAATGTCAACATTTTTTACTTCAAATGGGTCTATCGGCTGAAGTATCATCCTGATGGTACGGTTGATCACTATAAGGCTCACCTTGTTGCACAAGGTTTCTATCAGATTTCGAGTTTTGACTTTGGTCACACTTTTAGTTACGTGGTTAAAGCCTTCGCTATTCAGACAATTCTCGCCATTGCCATGAGGTGTTCCTAGCCGTTTCATCAGTCGGATGTCAAGAGCGCATTTCTCAATGACATCATCGATACTCCTGTTTATATGAAGTAACCCGTTGGATACAAGGACCCCTGGTCATGATGATTATGTTTTTCGCTTGCAGAAGATCATATATGGTCTTAAGAAAGCCCTTCGAGCATGGTATTAGTGTTTCAGCACTTGTTTGACTCAGCTTGGTTTCCAGTGCATCTCAGCCGACACTTTTCTGTTCGTTCTTTCATGGGGATCATCATTACCGTATCTTCTGGTGTATGTCGACAATATCATTCTTACAGGTAACAATCCAACTCTTTTGCAGCGGTTCATTGATCGGACACATAGGGAGTTTGCAATCAAGCTTCGATACTTTATTGGCTTGGAAGTTTCGCCTACTTCATCGGATTTACTTCTTGCCCAAGAAAAGTATGCTCAAGATATTCTCACTAATGCAGGGATGTCTGATGTTGTTCCAGTTCCCACACTATTTGTGCCAGGTTCTCAGTTTCACAGTTCAACCAGTCCAACATTTTGGAATCCGTTGTTGTATCGTTCTCTAGTTGGGGGACTCCATTTCTTGACCACTAGTCCCAATTTGGCATTCTCAGTCAACACTGTCAGCCAGTTTATTTGGGACCCTAGAGACGATCATTTTGCTGCTGGTGCAATAATTCTGCAATATGTTCGAGGCACACTGCACTTTGTTCTCACTTTTCGGTCTACCGATTCTCCTGAGGTGTTGGGGTATTTTGATGCTAATTGGGCCTGTTATCTGGAGACTCGCTAATCCACCTATGGATATGTTGTTTTTCTTGGTGGAAACCTTATTTTCTGGAGTGGCAAGAAACATCCGACAGTTTCACATTCCAGCACTGAGTTTGAGTATCGTGCTCTTGCCAACACTACTTAAGAGGTTGTTTGGCTGACTTATTTTCTTCGATATCTTCAAGTTTCATTGTCTAGTTCTCCGTTGCTTTTATGGGACAATAGTAGCACTATCTTCTTGGCTCAGAATCCAGTTTCTCACAAGCGGGCGAAGAACATCGACATTGACTATCACTTTGTTTGAGAATTGGTTATTTCTATAAAGCTGCTGGTTGTTCATGTTCCTTCTTCTCTTCATATTGCGAACATCTTCACCAAATGGCTCTCTCGTCCGTTGTTCGAGTTCTTCAGATCCAAGCTCTGCTCGACGAGAATCCAACGCTTCACTTGGGAGGAGTGTTAGAATAAGTTAAGTTGATGATTAGGTTTGATTTGTTATAGATTGGATTGTTGACTAGACTAGAGTTATACTAGTACTAGTCTACCTTTTATATTCTATTTATTCTCATCACTACTACCATATTCACTACGGGAAAATCATTCTTGTTCATATATTTTCAAATATGTGGTCAAACTTTGATAGAGAATAGTATCAAAAAAGCAAGAGTGTAATTTCAACTTGGACTGAGGGAGTACAAACTAAACAACTACGGAAAAACTTTCTCTCTGATAAAGTATGAATGGTTGATTGTATTAATCATCAAAAGTTATAATATATTGGGTTCTGTATGGAAATTTGAAAGTAAAATATTCTAATCTAAACTTTATTTTACAAGAAACGGAATATTACAAAATATCTTAACATTCCTCCTCCATTTGCAGCATGAAAAACAACATGATTATGAAATTGCTGACGTCCAAAAGTTTTAGTGAATAATTCAAATAAATATTTGGTGTAGCCACCACGCCTTGAATTTGAGGTGACAATATGATGCTGGCCACCTCGCCAGACTGAACAAGATCCCTAACAAAAGGACAAAAAATATCAATATGTTTTATACTCATTAAAATTAGAATTAGATGCAATGTGAATAGGCTTTTGGCTATCACAGAAAAAGTGCATATGAGAGTAATAGCAATATCAAGTTATCACAGGGGATACTTGAGCCAAATTAGCTCACTATAGACAACAGTCACATCACAGTACTCTGCTTTGGTGAATGAGAAACCACAGTATTCCAAGACACTAGCGATTCTAAAAGTATTTCAAAATATCCAGACAAAGATACATGTATTAGAACACATATCCTAATCTGAATCACAAAAAACATTAACTGCAATGAGTTCTTAGTAGGCAGAAAAAGACCCTGGCCTGGATGACTCTTCAAATAATGAAGAACGCATAAGATAGCATACAAATGTGCCACACATGGCTCATGCATAACTGGGAAAGAGTATGAACATAATAAATGAGCTCAGGATGAGCTCAGGATGAGTGATGATGAGATAGATCAATCGCCCAACTAAGAGATGATAATGAGTTGGACCGTAAAAAAACCCTGCATGTGAGCCAGATCATGGTGTTGCTCTATAAAAAAAATATAATGAATAAACAGCTAACAAATTAGAATCAAACACAACATCAAGGGCATAATTCCGTTGAGAAAGAAACATTGCATCTGGACTACGAGCATGAAAACAAAAGCCTGAGTATGAAAACAAGAGCATCGCGATCCTTAGCATGAAAATAAAATCCCAAGTATGACTTGAATTCACTCAAGAGAGTGGAAAAAGTAAGGGAATAATGAGTAATATGCCTTACTTTTCACAAACCTAAAATAAAGTGAGAGCAGTCGCCAGCTTAGAAAGACTATTTTGGGGAGCATGGCGAAGATCATGTAAACACTGCTAAAGCTTCCAAATAAGACCATAAGCAGATTGTGATATCCTGGAGGAGGGCTCATATACAACTCCTTCTCAAGGTCTCCATGTAGAAAAATATTGTGAACCTACATCTGGTGAAGCTTCCAACATGTAATCACAACAAAAAGAAACATCCAAATTGAACTAATCTTATTAACCAGAGAAAATGTCAGTAAAATCAATTCCCCAAATCTAATGAATTCTAAGAACGATCGGATGGGCTTTGTATCACTTGACTAAACAATTAAACTTATATTTGGTACGAAAAAATCAATTACAACCTATACAAGGTTTTCCAGGTAGGAGAGAAGACATGATACAAGTGTTACTCAAGAGCATTAATTTCATCTTCCATTGTAGCTCATGAAAGCGCAAACCAAGAGGCCTTTGCATAAGAACTGAGATCTGTAATAGAAGTCACTGTACCCAAGTGTCTAGGATGGAAAACCAAAAATTTATCACAGGAAACGCAATACACTATAGGGTAAGGAATACATGAGGACAATGATGAGGGTGCAATGGAAGAACTAAACATGTGGGGAAAGGGGTACTGGTGCTTGTGGCAGACCATATATAATCTTTTAAGTGAGGTGGAAGATGGTGAGCATGTGAAGTCTATCGAGGAGGTTTAGGAACCAGCACTGACTCAAGCTCAGAAGTCATTTCATCTATGGTGGCGGAAGACTCAGGGAGTGACCCAGCAGCAAAGGACAATGGTGGTGCAGACCCAGGCGGCGATGTCACACTGCAGAAAAAGACAATGGTTCGACTGTTGATGCCAGTCAGATGCGAGCTTAGGCTCGGGAAAAGCTATCAAAATTGGCTCAAAAGGAAACCGATCTTCGTATAACACAACATCGTGGCTGTTAAACCGAGCATGTGATTGATTCAAGATCATAAACATGTCATCTTTTCTTTCTAGTAGAATAACCAAAACAAAAACACTTGCTACTACGAGATGCAAATTTGTTGTGTCTTAGAGGCATTTGAGAAGCAAATCATAAGCAACCAAACACATGTAAGAGATTGTAGTTTGGTTCACGACCATCTAACAACAAATAAGAAGTTTTACCATCTAGCAATGGATTAGGTGTGCGGTTGATCAGGTATGCCGCAGTCAAAACACACTCTCCCCAAAAATCAATCGGTAAATGAGCATGAAAATGAAAAGCACGAGCAACATTGAGAAGATGGCGATGCTTGTGCTTAACCCAACCATTTTAATGAGGTGTATCAATACAAGATGTTTCAGATAGAAACAATGCTTCAGTAAAGAAAGATTGAAGAGGTAGAAACTTAGTCATGTAGTCACCTCAAACTCGTAAAACATGGCGGTGGTGTTCTGTTCAAACAAAAACACAAAATTCCTTAAATCATCCAGCTTCTTCTAATTTAGTAAATAGTAAATATATATAAACATGTTAATAATAATCATCAACAAAAGTTAAAAGATAATAGGCTCAATTAGTAGAATGCGAGTTATAAGGCCCCTAAACACCACAATGAATCAACTCAAATGTCTGACTAGTTTTATTTGAAATCAATGGAAAGCTACTCCTAGATTGTTATTCACTGTGACAGATATAGCAGGGTACAATATTATTAAAATCAGAATGAAAATATTTAATAAATGAAGAAGAAGACAACACGGAAGTGGAAGGATGACCAAAGTGTTGATGCCAGAGACCCACAGAAACAGATGGTTTGGAGACGGCGGAGACAAATGGCAAAGACGACGACAACTTATGCAAATCCCCCATCGCGCAAGCCCGGTACACCCCACCCAACGGTTCTCCCACGCCAATCACTATCCTCGAACTGATTTTCTGTATTAAACATACTTTTTTGGTGAGAAAAACAAGACAATTTAAGGGAGCAAGTAACTTAGCATAAGATAAAAAATTGCTACGCAATTCAGGAATAAACAAAACCTGTGGTTTCCAAAGTAGAGAGTTCCTTAATGCACTGGAGTAGATATGGTTCCATTAGGAAAAATAACATCAACAGATTCAACAACATTCATTTGATATAAATATTCATAAGTCAAGAATCCTTGGCAAAGTAAGCTTACCTCCCATGTTCTCAGAAGACATATGTAACTTTAAAAAATATATTCAAAATTATACTCTATTGAGCACCAGACAGTGCTTGACCAACAACCGAACAATCGAGATGATTTAAATTTGCAGGGGCGATATTGGCTAACGCGGCCAAGACGGCCATTTGACCTAAGCTGGCGAACGGCGGGCTGGAAAGAAGGTGGGCGGCCGATTCGACGACTGTTACTATTTCAAACCATTAGTAGGTCTCCTTCCTTCGGTGAACCACTCGTTATGTTCTTTCCTATAACAATGAGAGCACATCATGTTCTTATGATCGACTTAGTTTGGGGAAGCATTGATATGTGCTAAAAAGTTGTACGAAATTGTAGGGTTTCAATATTTTTTCTTGTTAGATTTCATAAAAATGTGACATTGTTTCTTCAGTGAATGATAAATATAGGATTCAAATAAAATATGAGTTGATATTATGGTAACACTAAAGGTGACATCTATTCGTACATAATTGAAGAGATGTATTTGCTTAAGAACATATGAAGATACACAATGGTTTGCTTAATGGATGCGACCATTGGTTTTGTGTTCTATATAAACTTTGTTTGGTTTGTGTAGAAACACATTCGAATTCACAAGAAATCTCATTCAATCTTAAATTCATAAACATTGTATTCTACAGAAGACTAATCATCAGTTACAAAATGGAGCGATCAAGAAATATGAGTATGTCATTTTATATTATGTATGCATGAGTATTACAGAATTGATTCATTAAATTATTATTTATGCCAACAATTGGTATCAGAACTAGGATTCAGTGTGTAGTACTCACTTTAGATAGTATGCATATACGTAAATTTATAAACCTAACTTGTAAAAGAAACAATAAAAAAACCTAAGTTGTTTAATTGTTATTCCAACAAGTAATCCGCATTTTATGTTAGTATACATACTCAGTATTTGTAACTAAATTAAGGCACGAACATTCAGACACGCTATGAGTAGGACACGAACATTCATGTTTTGATCTTTAAAATGTTTTTTCGTGATGTATCATTTATAATAGTCAACACTGCAAAATCGAAAAAACATACATTCTTCTTACTAATATCCCCAGCAATTAATAACCAGTACACTATCACGTTCATGTCAACACTGGCCATTTGGTGTATATGGAAACTGACAAACACCTATGGAAGAAACTGTGAAACGCAGGAGTCCCGGAAAAAAATATATCAAATTCTTGGTATGGAGACTAGCCCAGAATGCGGCACCAATAACACCAGCACTGCGGAAGAGGAATTTGATGGCGGTGCGGTTGTCCAATTTTAGTCAGTCAAAAGATACAGAGAACATCCTCACTGCCGTCAACTGTTCAAATTGAAATTTGACGATGATGTTGTCCGAATTTAGTCAATCAAAAGATATAGAGAATAGCCCCACTGCCGTCAGATAACAGTGACAGAGAAGTGTTAGCTTCGCGGACGGATCGATTCAACGATGAGGGCGAGGGCGAGAAGGTAATGACGAGGGTTAAGAATCAATTCGACGGTGAGGGCGAGAAGGCGACGGTGATGCACCGAGGGTTTCAATTCGATGACAGGATTTGAAAAGAAATCGAAAAATAAATGGAAATAGAAAAGGTAGAAATAGAAAAAGGATAAAAGAAATAGAAATTGAGAATTTTTAATTGAAAACATTTTTAATTAGTAAAATTACAAAAATACCCCTGACTATATCGAAAAATAAATTATTTTGTATTTGTTGGGTCCCAAAATGATGTTTTGATCTCATGGACAAAAAAATGATATAAGATGATATGTTAGGGACAAAAAAAATCAATCTGGAAAATAATGCCGGTTTACTTGAAAACCACCTGGAATATGATTTTGGAGACTGAACAAATCATTTTTGAATTTTTGGGATACTGAAAGGATGTGGTTTTGGTCTTGGGGGACAAAAAAATGGTATAAGATGATATGTAAGGGACCAAAAAATTAATTTATTCATTACTTTAATAATTTTATGATTATAAGATTTATCAATTAGTCTTAACATACCTAAGTTATAAGTTCATTCATATATACCTAAGTAATTATTATAACAGAATTTACATTATAATTTAGTTATAAGATGTGTACGAAACTCATTCATTATTTGTTACAAAAGAAATTTTAATGTATCAGAGTTTCATTACGTGAATTCATGTGTACATTGAAAACTTAAAATTAAATTAATATATAAACTTTCAAAGGAGAATATATTAAACATTTCGTTTATCAATTTACATATCTACATATACATAAATAAACATTTATAAAGCTATTAGAATTTTATTTTGGATTAGTTTATTTATAAGTGAATGAAATTCTGAAGATATATTTCATTCATTTGACACTTATATTTAATAGACAACTATGCAGTTTCCAGTGAGCATTATTTAGATTAAGTAGTTGAACGACTCAAATTTTAAGAAGTGTAAAGCTGACATTGAATTAAACTTGTGGATATTGGACTATGACCATATTTTAAAGGAAGATCCACTAGAAGCTCTCACTGAAAGTTCAAGCAAATAAGAGAAGGGAAAATTTATGAGTAATTTCATATGATTTTTATGGTAAGAAATATATTTCAGCTTTAAATTTTAAATTGAATTATGAGAACATGAGCATTATATTTTGGTTTCAAAATATTAGTTAAGTACAAAATATAATTATGATGTGTTAAGCGATTCATGTGATTGTATTTGTGATGTGATTTTAAAATATTGATGGTTTGTCAATCCATCAAGTTATTTTCTAATTCAGCACAACTTTTATGAGAGAAAGTCTCAGGAAAGACGATCTTTCCATAACCTTATGGACAATTCACAGTGGCGTTTACCTTAAATGTTATAAAAAAAATTGTAAAATTTAAATATTGTATTTTAAAAGTTAAAGCAAGAAATAATTGGTATTTGAATGTGAAAAAATAAAAATATTAACATAAATATATATTTTTTCCAAAATTTCAAAATTTGGTATGCAATTCAACAAATGCAGTGTATAAGGTAAAAAAAAAAGTGGCATATCCATAAGTTTATGGACGCTTGTTAGGAGAACCACTCATTTTATGATAACGAAATTTTGAAGCAAGTTAAGTTTTAGTCCAGTCGACACTTTAATATATTAATCATATTTAATTCAATGTCAAGTCCAGTGGGAGATTGCTAGATATCTTAAGAACATGACATTGTTTCTTTAGTAAATGATCAATATAGGATTCAAATAAAACATGAGTTCTTATTAAAGTAACACGAAACGTGACATCTATTCATAAAGAGTAAAAGAGATGTATTTGTTTAAGAACACATGAACAGACACAATAGTTTGCTTAAGGGATGTGACCGTTGCCTTTGTGTTCTATATAAACATTGATAGGTCCCTGCAGAAACACATTCGAATTCACAAGAAGTCCAATTCAATCTAGAATTCGTAAATAGTGTATTATGCGAAAGACTAATTATCAGTTATAAAATGGAACGATCAACAAATATGAGTATGTCATCTTATATTATTTATGCATTGTTATATAATAATTGAATCATTAAATTATTGTTTTTGCTAACCACTCTAAAGAGAGAGAGAAAAGGGTGAAAGAGGAAAGATGGCCCAAAAGCCAAGAGGCATCAGCAGCAGATGTTTGGGCCTTGACGCTTAGAGTAGTTATTTTTCAAAGTCATATATCCATGCATAAACCTACCCTTGGAGTTTAGAAGTCGGCCCTCAGCATCTTAATCATCATGTCATCATTTGTAGTACTCCCTCAGGTCTTCTAACATTACCGTTCTTCTAAATGACACAAAGTTTTTTGAAAATTAAAATGAGCAGTGGAGGTTGAATTAGATGATAAAAAGTAAAATGAATGGATAAGCACAATCTAGAATTTGTCAAAAGTCGAAAGTGTCAATATAAAAAAATCATTCCAAAAAAGAAATAGTGCCAATATGAAAAAAAGAGAGAGAGAGTATGGCAAAAATGATGGGAAGGAGCTTCATTTAAGAGTGCCCACCATATGCATCAAAAAGAAAAGCTACTACATTTCTTTCAAAATGATGCATTTCTGACCAAGATTCCCATGCAAAAAGAGAAAACATCTTCGTCTCCATGTTTTCTTTCAGCAATCTAGAGGTATCTCACACTCATTTACGGTGACCTTTCATTTCAATTTCGAGGTACAAAATTTTCTTAAATCAGATTTTTAACATAGGACTAGAAGGCCGGAAGAATGGGATAATGAAAAGGTTTGAATTATGAAAAAGATCAAAGGAAAGGGCTAGAAGGCCAAGATGTTGAAACTAGCGCTAACTGAGACTAATTATGGCATTTAAAGATTGAGAAATGAAAGTATTTTGGAAGGATTGTACAGAGAGTAGAAGCTACAGATAGTATTATAGAATGTATAGTATATGTAGTTTGGATGGAACAAAGTTGAGAGAAAAATGTGCTTGAATGATGATGGAAACAATATAGGGAGAATGTTAGTAAATGGGTGGATCTTTGATACTCCCTCCGTCCCACTCTAAATTGTTTATTTACTTTTTTCACGTATTCAATGAACATGTTTGACCATAAATATCTCTAGTTACTTATAATAATGTTGCATGAAAAATTAATATTTAGAAAATAAATATTAAGACAAATCTAACAATACCTCACATGATATATTTATTATTTACAAATTAATTTATATTTATGGGTCAAAGTTTACAAAGTTTGACTCTAAAAAGTAAATAAGCAATTTAGAGTGAGACGGGTGGAGTAGTATATACTCTCTCCGTCCCACTTTAAAGTTTTGAATTAATTTTTGCACAAACTTTAAGACAAGTATATGTGTCATATTTTTAATGAGTGATGAGAGTGGATCTACATAAATAAAATGAAAGAAAAAGTTATAACCACATATTTATGACTAAATGTAGAAAATTTAGAATTAGGAAGTTTACAGTGGAACGTCCCAAAAAGGAAAGTATGAAGTTTATTGTCGGACAGAGGAAGTACTTAAAAGTGTCGGTAATGAGAAGTTATTCTCGATTACCAAAAAAATGTTTGTTTCTATTTATCGTAATGATGTTCTATAATTTTGAAAATATTTTAAAATGAGAAAGTCTCATGTTAGACCGATTAACAGTTAGACCAATTATGAAAAAACTTGTGTCAGCAACTTTTACGGTCAAATTATAATTATTTATACAATGTGATTCATTTTTAAAAAACCTTCAAAGTTATAGAAACCCCGTTGAAATAAATAAAAATAAACATAAATCACCGCATAAGTTACATTAATCATAAAATAATCTCGTCTAATGGTTAGTTGACCTAAAACAAGACTTTGACACTATTCATGACATCAGTCATGCAAAACTGATTTTTTTACATCAAAAGATCCTACCACATCATCTTGTATAAAAGATTGAGCCAAAAGTAATTGGGATAATTTATTTTGAGGAAGTTATCAAAAGGTAACATCCAATTTCTTGATTTAGCAAAATATTCTCCCAGCTGCTGCATGACCCACCCCCTCCTGGCGTCACTAATAAATAATCTTTTCACGGGAGATCTACCAATTGTAATGAGAGGAAGGGATCAAAGATGAGAATTTATATTGTTTCTCCCGTTCCTACTACTATGCTACCAGGAATGGTAGATAGTGGCAAATACTGGGGTCGACAACAGAGATGTTAGGAATCTAATAATCAACTACGCACAACCGTGATCGGGTCGTCAATCCGATCACATGTTAGGAATAATCAATGTTGGTAAAACAGTCATTGAAGGGGATTTCGCTAACTACTAACATGCAAATGATCACAAGAATTAAACTA
>JAULKK010278362.1:0-14637 GCA_032355705.1 Rubia peregrina
ACCCTTAGGTAGATTCAGATTGAATACATGCATGAGATCTTGAATATGGTTATTGATATTCCGCTAAATTAGATTTATTCAATTCCCAACAAGTACATGCTACACAGGCAGAGGGGTTCTTTTTCTATTTCTCTCTGACTAGTGTAGTGGAATGTTGGATACTTAACAATCCAAGGAAATGGGAAAACAACGTGTTGCCGGTTCCGTTTCAAAGAAGGTTGCGTGCTCCGATTCTCTGGTGTAGTTGTATTTTTACTGATAGAAACTGCACGTCTGGTATTGTCCAGTCTCGGGGAAAGTCGGGAAAGGGAGCCAACCACTACTAGAAGAGTGTTAGGTTGGTGTTCAAGACTCCTAGCGAAGGTCTTTGAGGTATTGATTTCTTTTTCCAAACTAAATTTATTGAAATTTCTGAGTCGAATCCACAGTTTGTGATCGGCTATTGTTTAGTATGGCAGTGTTAGAGAGAAGTCTCGTTATCACTTGAAAGGTTAGCATTTTCAATCATTCGATTGATTATTTTCAATTTTATATTTCTTGTTATGTGCTTCTGATATGCATTGTTGTAAATTTTTCTCAATTTTTGTTTGATGAGTATGAGTTTAGGCAAGGATTATAGAGGTCATTTTTTTTCTTAAGGAGACTGTCATGATGGAACTCGTCTTAAACGCCCGGACATAAGTACCTCAAAATAGGTGTAAATGGTACAAGCTTCGATAGTTCACGTAATTACCTTAATTAGTAACTTTTTTGTGAACATGTTATGGTTGAGTGATGTCTAAGCATAATCTCGACAACTTGACATAGGCACTCATGTTCCATTTCATTCGGTGATGCCCATCATGTTAGCTTATCACTCCTTGTTTTTAGAGAAATTTCTTAGTTTGGTGCTACAGTAACCTGGATTGGATGCAAATGGTGAAGTTGCATTTTGCAAATGGGACTTCATGGGTTTTAAAAAAAATTAAAAAAGAAGGCGCATTTGCCAAATGCACCCTCTTCATAATTTTTGGAAAAAACTAAATCAGAAAACCATTAATGAAACGCAGACCGGAAAACCAAACCAGAAAACATAATCAAAGTTCATCTTCGTTATTTTATATTTTTCGAGTTGTATATGGGTCGAATTTAAATAAAAACTTAATTTTCATATGAACTTATTTTTTAATAATATTATTTGTTATAATATTTTAATAAATATTAATTTTAAAAAATCATTAATTTATTGTTTTATATTATGAATAAAAATAAATATAATATTTTATATAAATATAACTATTTTATATACAATTGTAATTGAATTATACTTTATACAATTATTTTGAATTTTTTTTAATTATTATTTGTATAAAATATTATAATATTATTTTTCAAGTTATACGTGGATCGAATTTAAATAAAAGTATTATTTTCATATAAACTTGTTTTTAAATAATATTATATGTTATAATATAATTTTTTAAAATCATTTATTTATTACTTTATATTATAAATAAAAATGATAATATTTTACCTAAATAAAAATGATAATATTTTATATAAATATATTATATACTATTGTAGTTGAATTCTAATTTATAATTATTTTGAAGAAAAAAATACATTTTAATTATTATTTGTATAAAAATATTATAATATTATATTTAAAGTTGAATATGGGTTGAATTTAAATAAAAATATAATTTTCATGTGAACTTATGTTTTTATAATATTTTAATTTTAATATTTTATATTTTATATTATAATTAAAAATTATATTATTTTATATGAATATATATTTTTATAATAATTAATTTATTATTTTATATTATAAAAAATGATAACATATAATATAAATGTACTTTATATTTATTTTGAAAAAATAATTTAATTATTATTTGTGTAAAAATATTATAGTATTATTTTTATAGTTGTACATGGGTCGAATTTAAATAAAAGTATAATTTTCATATGAACTCATTTTTAAATATTATTATTATTTCTTAAATTTGGGATAGAAATACTACGACATTAAGATTTTCGATGAATTAGCAACAAGCTGCGGGAACAAAATAGATTTTTGGATTTGGGTCCCTGTTCTATGATTTGGGAGAAGTGAAATATTTGGGTCCGTATTTTTAGAATTTGGGTATTGCAGAATTGTCAAAAATAACAACCAAAATAACACTTTAATGCGCCCTCTCCTTCTTTTACACCAAAAATCCTGGGAGGAACTTTTTCCAAAAAAATATATATTTTATATCAGAGGGTGAATTCAGTGAATGCGCCTTCCCCATTAATTTCCAGTTTTGCAGGTAACACCATTTGCATCCGACTCTAAGTAAACGGACCCCCAACAAGAAAGAACTCATGTTTTAAGAGAAATTACACTACAATTTACCTTTTTTCTGAAGAATATACGTATTGCAGCCTCTGCATATATGGTCTACCGGAGATGGAGGTGGGAACAGTATAGATCTTCATTGGTATAGGCTGACGAGCAATTTTCACCATGTTTTTTTATGAGTAAAAATCTCTGTATTAGTTTCTTCTTTCCATTCCTTTGAGTATGCTTGGAGGATGCCTTAAAATATACAGTGTACATTAAGTTGTAAAGAATTAATCTTTATTTTCAAGCCCATGATAATGTTCTGTGTTTGTTTGCTTAGATTTTTCTGTGCAATCACGTGTGTATATGCTTTTAATGAGATGGAGGGAAGAAGACAGTAGAGAAATATGCAGAGTTTTTTCCCATATAAATGTGGCATTACACGTCTTTTTTGTGCCTTCATTTTTATGAACAGAGGATCATGGATAGTTTTGATTGATGCAGCAAAGGGATGTGCAACAGAACCACCAGACTTGTCCAAGTATAAAGCAGACTTTGTAACATTATCGTTCTATAAGGTGCGAATTTTACATTTCAGGGCATTATGGACTTCTTGCCTGAGTCTTAGTCTAATTTATGCCCATCTTGTCCAGATATTTGGATATCCAACTGGTCTTGGAGCCCTCATTGTGAAAAATTGTAATGAGGTTGGTTTTTTAAGCCATCACTTATATTTTTTTTAGCTATTGTAGTAATTGATTAAGTACGTTTTCAAATTTATCTTTTATTGCTTCTTGTTATAAAGGAATTTATTTGACCTCTCTTTCTCCCTTCCTACTTGACATCAACTGCACTGAGATAGAAGATGCAAAGCAATTAAATAAGACTTACTTTAGTGGAGGTTGGAGTAAAAGTTTTTTTCTATTCTTCATTTTGTACTTAGTAGCAATATCATTCTTGTGACAGTTTCAACTATTTCAGCTACTGTGGCTGCATTGATTACTGGCATTGACTTTGTAAAAAGAAGAGAGGGCATTGAGGAACTTTTCGAGGATGGCCTCCACGATATCTAAGTATTACTTCGATTCTCCATGGGTTAAGAATCATTGGCTCATTAACCATGCCTTCTAAATCACGATATATGGAGTTTTATGGTTATGGTTTAGTTCTGTCACCTTTTGGAAGCCTGCGTTGCAATATTGTACAAGATTTTCTTCTTTTATTTATGACTTACATTGGATTATTCTTGTTTTGAAGGCATACAACAACTGTTGCAACTTATGTGAGAAAATCACTTTCAGCTATGAGAACGGAAATCATGTTTGCAAAATTTATGGGACCGAGAAGGTTAATATTTAAGTTAATATGCTTTATATTAATTTTTTTAACATTATGGTTCTTACGTTTTGAGCTTTAGACTAAATACAAAAGCTACTGATTTGCATGGAAACATTAGTTTGGTCTTTCGGTTATTATTAGATTACCAAAAGCATGTCAAATTTACGAAGCTACTGATTTCCATTTTTCAGACTCCTCTTGTATGAATAGAAGCTACCCTGAGAGGTGGCTAACAACAGTACTTGAAAGCTATTCACTTGTTCCCACATTACTTCTCTTTAATGTTTTGCCATTTTCCATTAGAGAATCCCCAAGGCCAGTGTTCACAGTCTTTGCTTTCTTATAACTGTTTCATTGTCATACATATTTGCTTCGCTCTCGATTTCTATTGTATTCTCAGTGGCTATAAATTTGGTTTGGGTAGTATTCTTGTCCTGGTTGTGGTAATTATCCAATCGATATTTATAATACATGCTCATACTTCGTTATGATCTCAAACGGATAATCATTACTGGAAAAAGTTGATGCGCAATTTCTTAGTACCTTAAAATGAACTTCTACCTAATGTATATTTAAAAATTAATGCTTTTATTTCATGCTTGCGATTCTCTACCTAATGTTTCTCATGCATGTTAGGCTCATACAAGATAGGTGAACGATGCTCGAATGCTTCCGACCAAATGCTAATGATTGGTTTGTTTAAGTATTTGGCATGTGTGGATTTTCTTTCCTAACAGTAGAGCTTAAATTTTGAGTCTTTACAATTGTGAGTAGCATGACGCGTGAGTTGATGGAAATTGTATTCTGTGCAAATTAAACTTTCACAAACTTTGTTCGTCTCTAAGCTAACAGTAGTACTCATTTTAAATAATCAAAATCAAAATCTTTGGTGTCACTCCTTATGTACTCATTTTAAATCATGGGAAACTGTTTTTGCCACGTCTATGGTAGAACCTGTGTTTTGTTTTCCCCATTATGTTCCATGCCAAACTAAGACTAGAATTACCTTTCTTTTTCCTATAAAGATTTTAATCCGATTCTTTTGCAATCAGGAGATATCTGCTTACATTTCTTGATGTGTGTCAAGAGTTGTTAGATAAAAAAAGTAGACGAAGCGCAGGAGCATCGGCGTGGAAACTATATTCTGTACTACTTTGATCTTACATGATGGAGAACCCGAACTTGTTTTCCTCCCCAAAGAGAAGATGGGTTCAATTCGTCTAATAATGCTTCTGATATTGATTTGACTGGAAAATTGTGGTACGCTTAAGTTCCAGGAACTTCCATTTCACTATGTAGAAATATCAAAGCTTCTATTCGATCAGTAAGTTGACTCAAGTTGGATTTGTCGTCATATGCTTCTTGACTCTAGATTGTTGACAATTAACTTCATTTTTGCAGTGCGTGAGGCGATATTCCTGATTCTTACATGGTTAGTTTTTCTGGCGCAGCTGGTAGTTGGCATTTAATCGAAGCCCTTTTATATTTTTAGCTCTTGATAATTTCAGGTAAGGTCACTTATCGAGGACATCAAAGATGTGCTATTTCACAGGATTGGCACTGGCTTAGAGATGATTTCCACAGAAGCTGCATCTGTATTGAAGGTATGTTTCTTTTTGCACTTTTGTTACTGCGATTCCCACTTACCCTGATTACAAATTCTCATATCACCATTACATCAATGAATGGTTGGCTACATTTTCCCACTTTCTGCATGATCAGAACTTTACAGTAACATCTGCACACCAAAGGTAACATTACGCATTATAGTTAGTCAGCAATTACAGAATGCTAAAATTCATTTACTCCACATGTTCCCTGCAGGTCCTTATTAGAGATAAATGCCACACCAAAATGGTACAGACGCAACTCTATATAACTTTCTGAATAATTGGTAAGGGTTCAGTATATACCTCCTTTTTCTTGCCATATCTTTACTATCTATTACTGATACTTAGGCATTCATTCATTTATTCATTTGTTTGTTTGTAGTTATGTTAACCCTCATTATTTTGTCACTCACCATTGATATGATTTCCATACGCCCTCTCCATAATGTATAATTACTTGTTTCACCGTCAATTTATGTGAGGTACTCATGCTGCTTACTTGATGGGGGGATATTTGAGAGGTTCTGGTATAGAGTCTAAACAAGTTCCACCTCTTGTCCAGTGTTGTTACACATTGTTTATGAAACAATCAAGAATCATGTTCTTGTGGTGGTGAAAATTATGATGAAAGGGGATCTGTATTAAAATGGTATTCTATTCCTCCCTTATTGTAGGATGGAATAGAAAGTGAGTAGCTGCTTCAGTTTTGTGTTAGCAGTATAGATATATATAATGATTGCATGATAAATCACTATCTGATATCTACTGAATTATGTTATTGTAAATCCCAGTTTGTTGACAATTTAAATCAACTAGGATTTAGCTATTGTTTTGCATGCGAAAATGCTAAAAGGAAATATTAGTGATGAATTTCCTTGTGTATATTTTCTATGACGTGAAAAAGGTAACTTAATTTAACAATTTCTCTAGCTACTGCTTAGCTTAGAGGTCAAAGGTTGGATCATGAAACCAACTTCTTGCTTTCAAATGCAAGATAGAGCTGTCTAATGTTGGTCAACCCTTCTCTGGACCCCATGCGAGAGCTCTTGTAGCATCATGGTAACTCGAATAGGCTATTGAACTCACATCTTGTAGTTTTTTGAGATAAATTCGCAACGAGACCAAGGTTTATGAGATGGATATAGAGAAAACTATAGTTAACTTGGAAGCTACCAACAAAGAAGCAGTTGATTTGGTAAGAAAAGCATTGCAACTCTTTTTATCGGTTACTCATTTGTATTCATAGAATATTTGTCTTAATTGATTTTAATGAAACTTCTTGTAAACTTTTGAAATGTCAGGAAAACATTCCTATTGAAGAAGTTTTCGAGCACTTGAAATGCAATGAATCCGGTCTCAGCACTGATAAGGTTCAAGTGCGATTATCTGTGTTCGGCTATAGTAAAATGGAAGAGAATAAGGTCTGCTGTTAATATTAAGCTTAATTTACTACCAATTTCCATTTCCGATAATTGCGTAATCTTGATCACTTTGTATGTGTACTTTTCATCCCCTACAGGAGAGTAAAATTCTAAAGTTATTTGGGTTTATGTGGAATCCTCTCTCAAAGGCTAAGGTTTGTTTTGTAGTGAGGGTTTTCCAACATTGAACTTCTGCGAAAAATTGCTCAACATTTCATTTCTATCAGGTTTTGCGCGATAGCAAATGGTGTGAGGAAGATACATCGGTGTTGGTTCCTGGAGACGTCATAAGCATAAAACTTGGCGATATCATTCCCGCGGATGCACAGTTACTTCAAGGAGATCCACTAAAAATAGACCAGGTACTGGTTTTAAGCTAGCAATGCATATTTTCTATCCTCTTCTTTTTTCCGACTTAACTGAAATTAATTTCAGTTCAGTTCAGGCATTAACAGTAATGAATAGTACTAAGTTCAGTTTAGTAGAAATGAAAATGGCCTAACACGTGTTACGTTGGCAGACTGCTCTTACAGGAGAATCGCTTCCTGTAACCAAGCATCCCGGGGATTTGATATACTTCGGTTCCACGTGCAAGAAAGGCGAGATTGAGGCTGTTGTTATAGCAACCGGTTTGCATACTTTCTCTGGGAAAGCGGCTCATCTGGTCAAGAACACCACGCATGTCGTCGAATGCACCCTTCATTTTCATTCATGGGATTCTTAAAACTTAAGGTTCTTACACTGGCCTAATGTTTCAGGCATTGCAAGCCATTGGAAATTTCTGCATTTGCTTCATTGCCACTGGAAGGGTGTTGTAAATGATAATAATGCTCGGGTTTCAACATAGGAAAGCACGGAAGGGCATCACCAATCTTCTTGTTTTGCTGATCGACGGTATCCCTATCACGATGCCAACCGTTCTGTCTGTCACCGTGGTCATCGGCTCGCGTAAATTAGCAACTCAGGTTTGTAAAATATGTCGTTCTGAGTTTAGTTCAATTCAGTTCAGTTAGTCGAAAAGAACATCACCTAAGCCTCACTGTTATACTTTTCCAGGATGCGATAACTAAGAGAATGACAACAATTGAGGAAATGGTAGGGATGGATGTATTGTGCAGCGATAAAACCGGCACTCTAACTCTCAACAAACTCACAGTGGACAAAAATATGATTTAGGTGATCGATTTACCACTTTCGCGCACTTCAGAAATGCAATAACCTCGCCTGAACATAACTAACTTCATGTTTTACTTGAAACATCACAGATTTTCACTAAGGGTGTCGATAAGGACACAATTGTTTTGATGGCCACGAGAGCTTCAAGGTTGGAGAATCAGGATGCCATTGATGCTGCGATTGTATCAATGCTCGGAGATCCAAAAGAGGTACAGCTAATGATTTCATTAAAATCACATCAGTCACTATATCATTTCACTGTGAAATTTCACTATCTTTATCATTACTTGCATTTTTATGTCAGGCACGAGCAGGAATAACTGAAATCCACTTCCTCCCTTTCAACCTGACTGATAAAAGGACCGCACTTACCTACATAGTTGGCGCTGGTAAAATGCATAGAGTGAGCAAAGGCGCCCTGGAGCAGGTAAACAAACATGTCTATGATGCATACTCATTATTGTAATAATGAATGAAGAATAATGAAACTGATAGAATGTGAAACCCACACCGATATGCCTTTTCTTTTTAATGTTACTGTCAGATTCTCAACTTGGCATGTAACAAAGGAGAGAGAGAGAGAAGAGAGTGCATCTGGTGATTGACAAATTTGCTGAGCGTGGTCTCCGTTCGATAGCAGTTGCGCGACAAGTAAGCGAATGTCGCGCTATTGCTTCATGCTTTTCATTTTGCCTATTTGGTGGTGAGTGATCATTTGCCAATAACTTGTTGCAGGAAGTACCCGAAGGCACAAAAGAGAGCCTCAGGGGACCTTGGGAATTCGTCGGCCTCCTTCTGCTGTTTGATCCACCATGACACAATAGCGTTGAGACTATAAGAAGAGCACTAGATCTTGGAGTCAGTGTCAAGATGATAAATGGTAAACATTTTTGTATTGCTTTTGCAAACTTCCAATGGACTTATTTTAAAAAAAATTCTTAGTCTTCGCATGTATAGATCTTTTGCCTCCTGTGATCGTGAATAACTGATGTTATTCATTCGCAAACTGCATAGATCTTTCAATGGATTATAGCTCCACTTTGTTGTAAAAAATGTTGTTTTTTAAATCATATTTCAGGGGATCAGCTAGCCATTGGTAAGGAAACAGGCCGATGCCTTGGAATGGGAACGAACATGTATCCTTCATCTTCTTTGCTTGGCGATCACAAGGATGAATCAGTAGTATAAGTAATATAAAAAGGGAATATAATAATGATGGTAAGTGTTGTTGCTTTCTATTGATAAAAGCTGGGTATAAATAGTGTACATGGCAGAAACTAAATCCCTACATGAAAGGGATTGTTGCCTAACTATAAAGCTGATTCTACGTATCCAATATTAACAACCTAGACTAAGTCACCTAGACTAGGTCAGATACAAGATAAGGTCAAGCAGTAATTTTATGCAACTGACACCTCCCCACAAGCTTATGGCCGAGGGCGGACAAGAAGCTTGGACCGTAGAGTAGAGAAGTGATGATTCCCAACGGCTTTGGTGAAGATGTCTGCAATCTGATCAAGAGACCGAATATGACGCACAACAAGGTCACCAGAGGCAACTTGTTCACGCACAAAGTGGTAGTCAATCTTGATGTGTTTGGATCGTTGATGAAAGACCGGATTAGCCGAGAGGAAAGTTGCACTCAAATTGTCACATAGGAGAATGGGAGGATGTTGAACCTGTACATGCATTTCCTGAAGAAGCTGCTGAAGCCAGATGAGCTCGGCAGAGGCAAAGGCAATAGCTCTATATTCAGCTTCAGTGCTGGAGCGAGCAACGACTTTCTGCTTGCGAGAAGACCAACTTATAAGATTGCCACCAAAGTATATGGCAAAGCCATGCTGGGAACGACAATCATCGGGATCAGAAGCCCAACCCGCATCAGAGAAGGCCACAAGTCGAGAGTCACGAGCCTTTTGCAGAACAAGGCCGGAGGAGATAGTGCCTTTGAGATACCTGAGAATGCGTTTGACCGCACACCAATGATCCTCTGTAGGAGAATGCATGAACTGGCAAACTCGATTGACAGCATAGGAAATTTCTGGGCGAGAAATAGTGACATACTGTAGGGCACCAACGATGCGGCGATAAAGGGAAGGATCAGAGAGGACCTTCCCAGCTGCAACTAGGCGAGACCCAGGTTCAGCGGGAGAACAAATAGGACGAGCACCAGACATGTCACTCCGCTCCAGGATGTCACAAATGAACTTTTGCTGAGAGAGCTGTAGTGTGGAACCTTGGCGAGACACTTCAATGCCCAGAAAGTAGTGAAGGGGACCTAGATCTTTCAGCGCAAAGTCACGATGGAGAAGACTGACAAACTCATCAATAAAGGCAGTATGAGACCCAGTGATGATAAGATCATCCACATAGACAAGAACGTAGACCACATGAGAGCCTGATGTCTTAACAAAGAGAGACGGGTCAGAGACACATGCCTTGAAACCATGGCGAACAAGAGAGGTAGTCAGTTTGTGGAACCATGCCCTAGGTGCCTGTTTCAAGCCATATAGAGCCTTCCGGAGTTTGCAGACATGAGAAGGCTTGTCCGGAGCAACAAAACCTTGCGGCTGATCCATGAAGACAGTCTCAGAGAGATCACCATGAAGAAAGGCATTGTTGACATCAACTTGCCGAAGGGGCCAACCAGCAGAGATAGCTAAGCTCAGCACCAGTCGAATGGTAGTGGGCTTGACTACTGGGCTGAAAGTGTCAAAGTAGTCAACTCCAGCTTCCTGGTGAAAGCCTTTGGCTACGAGACGCGCTTTGTAGCGCTCAATGGAGCCATCAGATTTTCTCTTGACCCTGTAAACCCACTTACAACCAACAACATTAGCATTCAAGGGACGAGGGACTAAGTCCCAAGTCCTATTAGACATTAAAGCATCATATTCATTCTGCATAGCATGCTGCCAGTTTGGGTCCTTGGAAGCTTGGTGGAAAAGTTTTGGTTCAAGAGAGGTGGTAAGAGCTACAGGAAGAGGATATTTAGTAGATATGTTAGCCTTGGGCTTGAGGGAATGAGTGGTGGAGCGGGTGGTCATGGAATGTGTAGATTGCTCAGATGGACGAAACCATGTAGGAGCGTTGGGATAAGGGGATGGTTCTGCCAAAGGTGGACATGAAGGGGATGGTGAAGGCTGGGAGTCAGAAGATGATGATGGAGGGGAAGGTGGTGGTGGCAGGGAAGGTGGAGTGGAATCAGGTGAAGGTGGTGATGTACATGGGGCAGGTAGTGGGGATATATTGGATGGAATGGCAGCGGCCTGAGTGAGAGGTGCGAGAGGGACTGAACAGTAAGAGGGTGGAGAGGATGAAGAACCAGAGGAGGACATATCTGGATAGGGAAAGACAGTCTCATCGAAGACCACAAAGCGAGAGATGTAGGTGCGAGAAGTGGGTAAATGAAGACACTGATAACCCTTATGTTTGGAACTATAGCCGAGGAAAATGCATGGGAGGGAGCGATATTCAAGCTTGTTGGCAGTGTATGGGCGAAGAAAAGGATAGCACAGGCACCCAAATGAGCGAAGGAGACTGTAGTTAGGGACGTTATTGTATAGACATTGGTATGGGGATTTATGAGAAAGGGTGGGTGTGATGGTGCGGTTGATGAGATAGACAGCAGTATGAAAAGCTTGTTCCCAAAATTTAGTTGGTAGGCGAGAGTGAGCAAGAAGGGAGAGACCTTTTTCGACGATTATGCGGTTACGGCGCTCAGCAGTACCGTTTTGCTCAGGGGTATGAGGGCATGAAACTTGGTGGCGAATGCCATGAGAAGCAAGAAGGGTAGAGACGTTGCGGTATTCACCGCCCCAGTCGGACTGAAAGGCTTTGACTTGGGTTGAAAATTGAGTTTGGACAAGTTTGAGGAAAAGCTCAACAATGGAGTATACTTGGGATTTAGTAGATAGAAAATATAGCCAGGTGAATTTGGTACAGTCATCAATAAAACTGACATAATATCGACAACCAGAGGTAGATAAATCGGAGGATGGTCCCCACACATCAGAATGTATTAAATCAAAAGGTTTTAACGAAGCACAAGGTCTAGGAGACAAAGGTAAACGGTGACTTTTGCCAAGTTGACAGGAGCCACAAACCGAGTTTAATTTATTACAAGAAACAGGAAGATTATAACTAGAAACAAGGCGACGAAGAATGGATTCATTTGGGTGAGCGAGACGATGATGCCAACATTGAAGCGAGGTGCGCTCCGCAAGGAATGTGGTTGGAGAGGTAGGTGACGACGACAAATTGGGAGAGTGCGGAAGACAGTAAAGGTCATTTTCAACTGTTCCCTTTAGCAGTGTCTGGCCCTGCAAGGTCTTAACAAGACAATGGTCTGAGTGAAGTTCAACAAAAACAGGATTATCACGAGTTAGTCTGGAAACACTAAGCAAAGATTTGGTGATTTTAGGAACACACAAGATATCATTTAGTTTTAAAGAATTAGCAGCATGCTGAGCAGGTAGAATAGAATTGCCAAAATGAGTAATAGAAAGGGATGTACCGTCACCAACGGTGAGCCCGTCATTACCATTGTACTGCTTCTGAAGATTGAGGTTGCCCAAATCAGCTGTCACATGATGACTAGCCCCAGAGTCAATGTACCACGGATCAATAAGATCAGATGGACTCGAAGCTGATGCCAGGAAAGCTGATTTTCCACCGAGTGTATTCTTGAAGCGAGCAATAGCTTGAGAATTAGTGGGAGGGAATTGTTTCACATTGAAGCGCTGGAAACAATTCGTCCATTCATGACCAGGCTTCTCACAAATTTTGCACATCTGTCGTTGACCAGCTACATGGGCATTGACCGACGGCGATGCCGGAGTTGACCGGCGAACAGGTGACCTGTAGGCAGCATTCACCGTCGGTGATCTGAAGGCGGCGGTCTCTTCATCCTGACGCGCTTCCTCCTGAAGTAAGATGCCAAGAAGCTCGTCCGAAGAAACAGGATCAGGTCGAATTGAAATCGCCGATTGGAGAGCAGAGTACTGGGATCCCAATCCATAGAGTAGGCAGCGAACAAACTCAGTATCAGAGATAACACAAAGGCAATCGGACAGAGAATCAGCAAGAGCTCGCTTTTTCTCAAAATACTCCATCACCGACATAGAACCTTTCGGCAACGATTGGAGCTGCTGTTGAAGGTGCATTTGGCGTGCTCCGGTTTGGAATTGGAAAGTTCGGCCAAGAATCGACCAAGCCTCGGCGGTGGATGCAGCGCGAGCGACGATTCCGAGCATTGGCGTCGTGAGGGTTGATCGGATCCAGAGAAGGACAAGACGGTCCCTTCTCAGCCATGACGCCAGCTTTGGATTGGGCTCCGTCCGTGCTGCTGTTCCAGTGCTAGGATCAGTCGGGTTCGTCGGCTGCGTGGCGGGGACGGTGATAGTAGCCGGCGGCGGTGTAACATCAGTGAGGAATGAGTCAAGCCCGTAAGCTTCCAAGGCTGACTTGATGGTGCTTCTCCACAAAGAATAGTTTGAGCGGTCAAGGCGGATGGCCAAATTAGGAAAGTTGAAGCTGATATTTGAGTCGGAATCAGCATTAGCAATAACCAGAGTGTTCGTGGAAGTAATGGAAGAAGATGGATCAGTGGCCATTTGGACCGTGTTTGGCTGATACCATATAAGTAATATAAAAGGGAATATAATAATGATGGTAAGTGTTTGGCTGATACCATATAATAATATAAAAGGGAATATACTAAGTCACCTAGACTAGGTCTGATATAATAAATACAAGATAAGGTCAAGCAGTAATTTTATGCAACTAACAGTTTGGAACCCAAAACCAACCATATATACACCTATCGGCATGTGTGATTCGTGGAAGAAACATATCCTTTCGAACAAAAATCACCACATCTCATCAGCCAACCTTGAACCTGAATCATGGTGCTCGTTTCGGTTTCCCATTCTCACGCCTCCACAAATTAATTAACAAACAGAACCATCTATAACTTCCAACTATCTTGTCAGTAATCCCGACGAACCACCGATTACTGAACCACCAACGCCTTATATGAACTGAACCCCACTGCACTTCTTTATGTTGTTACTAGATCCAAGAACAGCATTTTTAAGCACATCAACAAAATGAATCTCCATGCTCAGATCCAACCACCATTGGAATCGAAAAGCATTACCCAAGCACTCAAAGATTCTGATTGGCGAGATGCTATGACTGCTGAGTTTACTGCTCGTTGTTCAACAATACTTGGGATTTAGTACTTTCTTCTTTCGATCAAAACCTTGTGGGGGTGTAAGTGGGTTTACATGATCAAATTCAATGTTGATGGCTCCATAAAACAAGTTCAAAGCTCGGTTGGTAGCCAAAGGCTTTCATCAAAGGCCCCAAAACATTTAGTTCCGTTGTGAATCCAGTTACGGTTCGAACGGTTCTAGCTATTGTAGTGAGTCAAGGTTGGACGCTGAGGCAACCAGACATTAACGATGTCTTTCTCCAAGGTACTCTTTTTGAAGATATCTATATGTGTCAGCCACCAGGATTTTTAAGCAAAGAGTTCCCCAATCATGTGTACATCAACATTGAAAGAATGTAAAATTCACAAATAATTGTTGCTGTATGTATTCATATATATATATATACACACACATTGAGTACAAAAGATATACTCCCTCTGGTTTTCTAACACTGGTCTCCTTAAACCACTAGTTTTTCCGTGCAATGTTTGGCCATCGATAACTTTTGTTATATATAATAATAGACATCATGTGAGATGTCTTTGGATTCTCCGTAACGTGTAGTTTCC
>JAULKK010278383.1:0-14633 GCA_032355705.1 Rubia peregrina
ATAACAATGCAATATTAGTCAGAATTGGGAGTAACTCAATAACAAATTTGAATACGAAATGATACCTTTTTCTTGATCCATCATTATAGCTACTAGGGATTTATTTTCTCTACCCTCACAATATGTATCACTCTATAGTACCAGTTTGGTCACTATGCTTATGTTCTACCTCCACAGAAGGTGGTAAGTGGGGTTTGCGTTCCCTATTATTATTTTTTAGCATCCTAACTGTGCTTTCAACAAGGATAAAAGTGCTTGAATGAGAATGATCAGGATAACTTGTAGTGCAAAAACTCAGTGCAAAAGAATCCATTCATAATAAAAACTTCATAGTTGTTCATCATAATTTATTCACAAGAAAATAATACCAGGATGGTTCGGGGTTTGTATTGATGACATATTCCCTGGGTTCATTCCTGGTCTACCATACTGCAGAGCATGATAATTTGGCATCATTTGACCTCGGATTGGTGTATACCCAGGGTGGTTGGTCGGTGGCAGATGTCCCATCTGACCATAAACCACAGTGTTCGGGCCTACAGTGCCAGGCACACCATACATCTGAAGTAAATGCCAATGAATATAAGTCAACAATTTGTTACATCCATCAACAAGTCAGAACCACAACTAGCCTAGAAAGATTTAAACATGTGTATTGAGAAAAAAACACATTGGTAAACTTCCATAAATGGGTAAAAGCTTATGGAGAAGGAACTTGCCTGGGGATAGAAATATTCGGGTCCATAAGCGGGATACCTGCCAACCAAAGAAGACTAGGATTTACGGAGGTCACAGCTTGTAAATTAGACAGAGAGCTATAGCACATATATAAAAGGGAAGGCAACAGACAACTTAATACAAGCAGGATAACAGATCTTAGTAAGCACCTCACAGTTTTCCCTCCTTAACCAAAGAAAAAAGAAGCCAACCTACCCTATCCATGGAAGCATATACCTTCAATTATTATTTTAACCAACCAATTGCCATACCCCCAAAGAATAATACATCAGCACATAACGCTTACCTACATGCTCAGGCAGGAAACTAGGCAAGTATGCATCAAAACAACAAGATGAGATGACAAATGCACCAAGTAAAGTCTAAAGATTGGGATTATTGGACGTCAGCTCATTGAAAAAATGTTTCAAAAAATACAACCCCACAACCATGTGCCACTTCCACATTAGGACATGAAGGTATTCTGGGGGGGGGGGAGGATGAAGTTGCATGTGCATTAATAATTCAAAGGCACAAAGCAACAAACCTGATACTCCCACAAATTCTTAGGTAATTGAACAGCACAGTAATGACACGGTATATGGTGTACATATTTCATCTGTTAACTCGATTATATTTTATGGTCTCCATACTAACTGGTAGAGGAATAAGGAAATGAAAGCAGGGAAAACTAAATTGGATCTAACGCATTTTTTCTAATATCCAAGTTCAAGAAATCATTATACTTTGAAGTGGCAAGGACGATTTTACCAATTCATAGATAATAATGACTGTCATAGCCCTTTAACTTAGCACCAGGTAAGCGTCAATGAAGAAATACTGAATCAGATGATTCTTTGAAACCTTCTAATTGGAATACTCTGCTCTTAATTCAGATTAACACCTCATAGTCTAATACATGCAAGTATCATATAAAATGGAGCCATCAGCAGATAAATAACTGAGTCATCCATGTCAGGAATCATTCATTACCTATATGGAGATATCTGCATCCCTGGTTGGTAACCATAATTAGCTGGCAGCGGATAGACAGGGCTTCCAACATACATTCCCCTGGGAGTTTGTGAACCTCTAAAATAGGGAGATGGAGATCTCATACTACCTATAACAACATAATAAAAACAAACGACCATAGTATCACCATAGAATAAAATTTGATTTCACAGTCTAGACAAATAAGCCAGTTCTTTATCACCAATTCTGCAATTCAGTTACTTAATAGTTCTTGAACACAAACAGCAAATGCACAACAGCCATAATCCCTTGTTTGCATTCTCAACAAATAAAATCATCACTGAATACAGATCATTTTGAGCATTGAACGATGACCCTTCGAAAATCCAAACAAAACTAAGGTTACAGGCATGCTCACTGGCACTTAATCACATTAAATCCAAACTCATACAAAATCCAAAGCTGCATATGATGCTAGAAAATACCCTGAGGCTGAGGCAACGCCCGCAAGACAGGCCGTCCAAGCGAAGCCAGATTACAGTTTGCTCTTCTACCATCAATAACAGGATTCGGATTTGCACAAGCCCGCCTAGCTGCTTCGGGGTCCCGAAATGTCACCTGCGACGCAATCCAATACTAATTTTATATACAAAACCAATTCCGCATCACTTTCTCCGTCTTAATTACTCGGCGCAATTTAAAAGGAGCGGAAAAAACTCTTCTCAAATTGCGTGCCGAGATAGAATAAAAAAAACACAGAGTAGAGTAGTTATAAAAAGTTGCTTACGAATCCGTAGCCTTTGGAACGAGCGGTATGCTTGTCGGAGATCACAACAGCCTCGAGAATCTCGCCGAACGGCTCGAAGTAGCGGCGCAGCATATCACTCTTGGTCTCCCACGCCAGACCTCCGACGAAAATCTTCGTGTTCGTCGTATCCATAAACGGCTGCTGCTGCTGCTGAGCAGTGAATTGTGGAGGCATCTGATTCGCCATTGAAATCGTTTTTTTCCCGCGATCGAAGAAACAGCAAAACCCTACTGAATTTGGGCGCGTAGTCAACTTAAAGACTGTAGAAATAAATGGGAAAAGGAGGAAGAAGGTGGGAGAAAACCACGGTTCGTACGCGTATAGTATATGGGAATGGGATGAACTTTCCAGTGGAATTTAATTTGATTTGATTTAATGCAGTACAATCATTAGTGCGTGTCCTTTTTTGTTGTTGTTACAGTCTACAGTATTAGATTCTATCCATTTCAACCATTTTAAAGTCAGAAATACAAACTTAATTACTCCTATCAATATAATTAAATGTATAATTATAAATTTTAATTTCAATAATTAAAAATCTACGTTACGATAAATTTAATAAAATCGTACTTCATCTGTCCCTACTCTATTTGCACTTCTATTTTTTTGACAATATTCTCTATCAAATTTTGATCGTATATTTGAATAAATATATGAGCAACAATATTATTCGTATATGATATTTTTCAATTCATCGTAATAAGTATTTTAAATATCAAAATTTTACATACAATTATTTTACGTAGATAAACATATTAACGGTCAAACATGATTCTTGAACAGCGTGATAATGATTGCAATGCAAATAGAGTTGAGACGGAGAGTACATATATTATATTATGTTATTTACTATATCAATTATATTTTATAACTAAAATAAATTTAATTTGAAAAGGTTAAATTTAAAAATTTAACCGAAAAATAGAGAGTAACTATCATCATTTTTTAATCAAAACAACTAATATTATTAACTTTTAAGAGAATATTTACAAAGGTATCAACTTGCATGCTAGTTGAAACTAAGTATAACCCTTCATTACTTTGAAATACATCAAACTTACTAGATAACTTAATTACGGGGTGGCAAAATAAATCTGTTGGTTGTCTATTTTTAAATTTGGATAGATATGGGTAAAATGAGTAATAACTAAAATGGATAAGTGAAAAATATGGGTTGAACGGATTGGATTTGCGGGTTGATCGCATGTTTACCCATATGGGTTGAAACCCGTGAATTTTACTCATATGTGTTGGTATATAAACCCACATGGGTTCATTTATGGGTAAGAACCTACGAGTTTACCCATTTTTGACCCGTGAGTTGAGTGATTTTTGACCCACAAGTTGAACGGATTTCAACCCGACCCCTTTTGACCCGACCCAAATGTTGACCCATTATAAAATGGGTCAAAATGGTCATGCCCATGTTTTTAAATTACCCATATCACCCAACCGAGCCAACCCATATTACCGAACCGGACCAACCCATATTTAACCTGTCTGCCCATTTGCCACCACAACTTATACCCTTAACTAGTGGTAGCTTCACGACTGAAGAACTTGGATTCGAGTGTTGCTTCACACCCGTTTTGCTCAACATTGTTGACGATAAAGAACATGCTAGAGGATTCGAGTGTTGTTTTGTTGAAGACTGCAACATTCCCTCTCTAACTTTGTGCTTGAAAACAGTCTCAGTTTCGTTCTAGTGGGGTACTCAACATCCTGCAATTCAGATTTCCCTTCGAACAAATCATTTTTCTTCCTTATTTTCACCTTTACCATTTTCAAAGAATACATGCAAATCTTCTTTATTGGTCTCGGACAAATATCTTCACTTATCCCTCTGACCTTTCGTTCTCTTGCTTTTATAGAATGTTTCACATTTATTTTCTTTTGAACTCTAGGAGATCCCTAATCATCAAAATCCTCCATGTGTTTCCTCTTTGAAGCAGATGGGTTCCTTGGTGATGGAAACTAACATTTACCCCTACTAGCTTACTTGCATGTGGGGTTTGAGTGTAAAATTGATATTCATAGAACTCCTTTAAGTTGTCTAGTGTTGCAGCTTCGTAAAAATGCTCCACTTGATTCATGTTGCAAAACTCATTGTCCAACTTCTGAACACCAATGGTTAGATTGATAACTAAGCTGTCAAATTGAAACCTTCACTAATACTGCACTTGAGAATATGCAGATACTTTTAGATGGGCCTTGTATCTTCGATCTCCTTTCTTAAAAGATTCTCCTGTCTGTGTTTACCTTAAAGAACCGTTTTCAGTAAATGCTGACACTTTCATGTCATCTTTAGAACCATTAGCATCTTTCTCTTTCTCATAAATCACATCAGCTTCCCCACGAGCAGAATTCTTCAACACTGATTGACTGACAAATTCCTCCACCTTATCGTCATCCATAAAATTACACCTTGAATTTGGGTGGCCACTGACCCCACATCTAGTACAAAATTTCAAAATACGCTCATATGCACATGATAACAAAATATGATGAGTATTTCCACTTACCAGAAAGAAACCTGGAATCAAAAGTTTATAAGGGTCAATCCATACTCTTTCTTTCAAAATCTTCGGATTGGCTGCACAACCAAAACTGACCTCTTCAACTTCACCAATCATATACACTTTTACCAGCTACATGATTGCACAACTCCGCAGGTATATTAAATAAACATATCCAAACCAAGATTTCAGATATATAAAGGCTTGTAATGGGGTATTTATCATTCCACTTGTGTAAACAAAGTAGGCCTTCTTCCAACGTATACACTCCATTTTGCAATACCGACATCATATTTACTTCAAACACAAATCTGATTACTAAGAAATTATGGTTTCTATGTAAAATGCAGCCCTCGAAACCCTAAAGCTTCCTAAAAAGCTGATGAAATTGTTCACTACTAAATTGTCTGTCATTAAACCAGTAACCAAGCAAACAAAAAAACTTCCTCGTTCCCATAAAATTCATTTGCTCATCTTTGAATATGAGGGGCCCACTCCTATTTAAAATCAGTGACCTTCTTTGGTCCATCTAATTAGATGCATCTCTAGAGGTTTCCCCCTATGGTGAACTTCTAGCACGACATGCATGTGAGACTTGGCTCGTTCCTTTTCTAGATAATGACTTAAACTCTCTGTATTGAAGCATCCAGCCATTATAAAAACCTCTAATATATCACGCTAGTCCAATCAAAAGGACCTTTCAGTGAGATTTTATAACATGGATCGACATGCAAGAACATTTCAGACGAATTTTTTTCTTTGGCCTTGTGAAATTGGAATGTTGTGAATCTTCATTTTGAAACAAATACCCGGGCTGAGATTCACCTCCTCTCTTTCTTTCTTTCTGCGATAACCATGTCAATTGAATTTGGAGGTAGAAAAGGAGGGTAATATTTTGCAGGAGAAGAAATCGGCGCTAGAAGTATTTTTAAAAACAGAGCAAGAACTATCTCACTTTTTCTTCTTCTAATATTATTTCAAAGAGAAAGTGGGCAAAACAAGCTAAAAATTTCAATTTTTTTTTAGAGTTGAAAATTATTAATCCTACATCATATTTCATTTTCAACAAGTGGGTTTGATAAACAAATATTGTGTAAGATGATTAAACAAGAAATTGTATGTAGTTTTAATGAACTTTAAAAGGAAACATTTAAACATAGAAAAATTAAAGGAAACAAAACTAAAGGATTGCGGAAATATGTGTGTGTGTGAAGGAAAATAAAAAGGAGAAAGAACAAAGAAGATATGAAGAAAAGAAAGGAATAATTATAAAATACTAGTGAGGAATGATTTTCATGAGATGTGGAATTAAAGAGAGAGAATATGAATATTTGAATTAGAGAGGATATGAATGTTTGAATAGACTATATGATATGAATATTTGATTAAAAAAGATTAAAGATATTTAAATGAGAGAGAATATGGGAAGAGAGAGGGGGAAGAGAAAAGCTCTCATTTAGTGAGAGAAACCCTCATTCGTTCAATTATCACCAATTCATGATCATCCCAAAATTATTCAGCAACTATGCTCTTTCTTTTGAAAATTCACAAAATATTCTAAAGAATATACTAATTATTTTTATAAAATAAGCTACCTATTTGGTGGAGAGGATTTTATTTAGGCATATATACCATTATAACCCTACCTACTTGACATAAGTGCCAATATAACTCTTAGATAATTTTAAGTGCAAAAATAACCCTACCTAGTTGATGTAAGTGTCAATATAACCCTTAGTCCCCATTTCCGCCAGACCGCCGCCGGACCGCCACATGTCGTCGAATTTTTGCCGGATTTCCATTAGGCCACCGCCGGACCGCCGGAAATGGGGACTAAGGGTTATATTGACACTTACATAAATTAGGTATGGTTCTTTTTGCACTTAAAATTATCTGAGCGTTATATTGACACTTATGTCAAGTAGGTAAGGTTATAAAAACACTTTTCTCTTTTATTTATAGGTCCTCAAATCAATTAAAAATAAAATGGCTAATATGATGATTTTTGGTTAAAGCTAACACTAGACTGAGATTTACATCAATAATTGATTAACTTCTATGACTAAGTGTTTAAGAAACCTAATCAATTATATGTACTCCATCCATCTCATCTCAAACTTCTCACTTCATTTTATGTCACTATTCAGTGTTCAACTTTGACCACATATTTGAATTGATATATAACTAATAAAATTATCATATATGATATGGTTGGATTCGTTGTTACAGGTAGTTTCTAATTATCAACTTTTTATTTATCATTATTATACGTAGTTAAACATATTAATGGTCAGACATGTTTCTTGATAATCATGAAAAAAATTCTATGAAATTTTGAGGTAACAGGGGAGTAGTGAGAACTAAGAACTTTGTGCAAAAGGTTCCCTTTTGATTTTATTTTTTGAAACAAAGAGTCGTGCACTTATATTACCATCATGTACCTGATTACATCACTGGCCACATTGGCATTCATCACGATAGTCCTAGACACTCTAATCACATGAATGTTTGTGAAAACCATTGCTAACATTACTATGCTTCTGAATAGACCTTTCAGACTTGGTGGGATATTCGGAAAGTTGTGGATGTGGTTCAGTGTCATTTCACAGTCTGTACGGAGGCAAACGTGTGTTGCTACCCCGTGTCTTGGACAAACCATTGCTTCATGAGTAGCGATTAGCCCTGCTAGGTGGTTTCATTGTGTCCTTGTGTAGCACACCATGCTGCCACTGCTTCGCCATCTTGTGCTCTGAAAGCTGTGTATGTGTTGATACACATTTAGCTATTGTATTCCTGGTTGAGATGTCTCTCATATGTGTACTACAATAGGCGTATGTATCCTACCTAAGCCAGTTTCGGTTGGCCCGGTTGCATGATTTATCATGTGTTCACAGTTGTCTGCGACGAGTTGGGATTAATTACTGCTCTTGTGTCTGACTGGTCTCCTCTGCGGCCCCCGGTGTGAGTTTCCTTGATAATAGCTAATATGGTTTCAACCGTCGGTGTTTGTTGCTCTATTGTTGCCTTGTTTCTTGCACACCAAATCACCCATATTATAATGCATGTGAGATCTATGTCCTCCTTCTCTAGTGCTATCTTGAACCATTGTCGAAGTTATAGTAGAGCACCTTGATGAAAATCAGAACCCGGTTTGGATGTTCTTCACACCCTTCTCGCAATGTTACATTCAAGGATAATAAGTGAAGGTGTTTCCACGTGAGAGTGACACATTTGACAATAAGGTGACACCTCCATATTTCTAATTCTTAGTGTCGGGACTGTAGGTGCTGCATTCTGTACCCATCTCCAAACAAGGAACTTCACCTTTTCTGGTGTATTGGAGTGTCATAGTTTCTTCCAACGCTGCTGGTCAGCCTCCGTTCCTGTTGATGTGCTATAGGCTGATGGTTTATGGCAGGTCATTTTGTTCCAAGCCTCGTGGTACCCACTTTTGATCTTGTAGTTGTCTAGCCATTCCTTGTCTCATAATAAGTAGTTTCTAAACATCAACTTTTTATTTGACGTTATTATACATAGTTAAACATATTAAATGTCAAACATGTATGTTGAACAACGTGATAATAATTGATATGAAATTTGATTGGGACAGAAGGAATATGCGTATCAGTTTAGCTTCTAATTCCCAAAGCTCATACTAGTAGCTTCAGTATCTGGTTCAAAATGTGATTATTCTTTGAAGATCCGTGCCCCTGATTTTGCAATCTTTCTGATAAGCTTGTTATGCACATGTACACCATAAGATAAAGAGAGTAAATTCCATTTTATATAGAGCTTTGATAAAATATAAAAGAGTTTATTATGGCGCATTGATATCACGTCAATGATATCAATCATCAATGATGATGATTACAATATATAGTGATATAACAAACCAAAGTCTAACGAGAATAAAATTTTAAAGTCTAAGAAAATTACCATATATAACCTTTCATACAATGAGAGAATATTTATTCCTTATTAAGCTTTGATAATTGACACTCTTTAATTTTTTTGTTGGTTTTTTAACACTGACATTTTCATTTTTAGCCAAATTTAGATTATTTTCATCTACTATTAACTTTTATTTTTCAAATACAAAATTTTCCACTTATTTTACTTTTCAAAAGAAAGTGTACTTTATCATTTTGTTGGAGTCATTAAAAAGGAAGAGGGAGTAGCAATGTTATCAAGTTCCAGTAAATCTTGATCTCTCGACCTAATGGGCTTGTGTTCTTGGATTATCCCGTGAAGAATTGAGTACCTAATGGGCTTGTGTTGCTGGATTTGGTTGCAGTATCTGATCCTTTTTATTTACATGATACAGGTCCAAAATAGGGAAATTATGTATACCTGCAAACTTGAAGAAAAAGAAAACGTGGCAAGGGATGCATTTGGTTTAGAGTAAAGTGTTAAATAATTATGACTTTAGGTTGAAAGTGTTAAAATAATTATGACTTTAGGTTGAAAGTGTTAAAATAATTATGACTTTAGATTGAAAATGTCAATATAATACTGTAAAATCAGAAAGTGTCAAAATAATTCAAACTTTATGAAGTACGTGCTAATATAACCCTGGGATATTCAACGTGAATTTTGACCGGAATTTAAGGAAATTACCATTTTTGTCCCTGTATCAAAAAAAGAAACAAAAAAAGAAGAAGAGAAGACCTTCCTTTTCTTCCTTCTTCATTCTTCTTCGATTGCCCAAATTAGGGCTTTTCACCACGTCCCTCAAATCACCTCCGTCCAACAAAATTAGGGCTTCAGGGAGTTTCTCCGCCGCATGTCGAGCCTCCGTGGCGCAACGGGTTCATGCACGAGCTGATTTGGGGCGGAGCAAATCGATGCTTGACAGAGCAATGACGGAGCAAATCGAGGAGTGGCGGAGCAAACCGAGAAGTGGCGGTGATGCTAGATGGAGCAGCGGCGGGAGAAGTAATGGTGGCGGAGGGTGATAGAGAATTGGAAGGAGAAGATGGTGGTTAGCTTGGGAGAGCCGGCTGGGATGGTTACTGTGTGCAGGACTGGGCAGCGCTGAGGTGGTAGCTGGGATGCCAAGTGTTTTATGGGGTGTCTATGGTGAAGGATCTCCAGCTGTGGCGGGGTTTGGTGGTGGTGGGGTAAGGGTTTCGCGGAGGTGGTGGTAGGGCCTGTGTTAGGGAGGTGGAGGAGGAGGGTGGTGGTGGTAGTGGCAGTGGTAGTTTAAATAGCCGATTTTATATCGCATTCACCCTTGATCCGTTTTGAAAGTTTAAATAGCCGATTTTATAGTACTCACGAAGGAGAACCCAAAAATGACATCCACCGACCCTAAATCCGTTCAGGTCCCACTCAAAACGATGCCTAAAAGTTGACGAATTTCAACCTTTTAACCATCACTTTCCAACAACTAGAACATATGATAGAGAAGGACAACCGTATGGATGATGATTGATCCTTGATGACCAAAACACATGTCCAGTGATCGCTCTTTTGCTTCCAAATTTGTTGATGCTACTATTACCCTTTTAATGAAAGATTCTCACTATAATTTACACCGTTTGATTTGTTAGAGAAAAAAAATGCTTTTAACCCTATGTTTTGTTTGAAAGTGCAGGTATAACTTTATAAAATTTGAAAGTGTAAATCTAACCTTGTACTTCGTTGACCAGAATGCCAATGGCTAATTTGATTGAAAACTTATGAAAATGTGATTATACCCTTGCTAATTTTCTTTTTTTTAAAGAAAAAGAAAAAGGCAACTCTACCCCTACCCTTATCCTTTTTCCCCCGCCACTGCTCAATCTTCGAACAAAACCCTCCATCTCAATCTTCGAACAAAATCCTCCATCTCAATCTTCAACCCCAATCTCATTTCAATCTTTAACCCAAGCCCTATATCTCAATCTTCAAGATTCGTTGCGGGGGAGAGGTGGAGCATGGTGGAGCATTGGGGTGGAGCTAAGGTGGAGCGTGGGGCTAGAGTAGAGCGTGGAGGGGAAGAGGTGGAGCGTGGTGGAGCATTGTGGCAGGGCTAGGGTTGAGGGCGGAGCTAGAGTAGACTGCTGTGGCGGAGAGGTGGTAGCGGGGGTAAGATGGAGCGCGGGGAGCGTTGTGGTGGTGAGTCATCGAGTCGCCGACTTCAAGCTGTGGTGGTGGTGGTGATGTGGGTGGGGATGTGGTTTTAGGCGAATGGCGCCTTTTAGGCTGGCGAGAGGAGGGGGGAGTGGAGCTAGGTAGAGCTGGGGTTTTAGAGGGAGAGCTGGTTCTGGGCGGCACTGATTCTAGCCAGCGGTGGATCAGTGACGGATCGGAGATGGGGTCAGCATCAGTGGTGCGGCGGAGGAGCGGCAGTGTGTTTGAAGATTAAGATGAAGAAGTATAGGGGTAAAATGGTCACTAAATTTTTAGTTTTAAATTTAGGGGTATATATATTTTTTTAATGTTTTGCCAATGGCTGAGTTCTTAGAGTCAAAGACAGAATTGAGCAAAATAAGTATAATTGCACAATTTTACAAAAATTTAGAGTTAATTTCACACTTTAAGATTTCACAAGGTTATATCTGCACTTTCAAAATTTGATAGGGTTATTTATGCACTTTACCCAATAAGATATGTTATTTATAGATCCATTAAAGTGTTGATATTACGAGTAAGTATCCTATTATAGATAAAAATAATGCAATAAAAATTATAATACTACTATTAACATCTACCAATAAAATCCATATATCGCTTATGGAGAAAGGAGAAAATGCATCTATGCAACATTTGTAATACCATTTAAAAAATAGTAATTTATTACTACCTCCGTTTCATTGGATGTGACACCATAAGTTTAGGTGTTTGGATTTAGGTGAATGAAATTAGTGGATGGAATTGAATCCAGGAAGGAAAAAGTAGAATAAGCGGATGAAATTGAAGAAATCTTTCTATAAAAGGAAAGTGTGCCAAAATACACAAAAACAACCATAAAATGAAAGTGTGGCACTAAAGCTGCTACCTCCCATGGCAGCGCTCTTGATTGCTCCTCCAACAATTGTATCAATACCCGGTAGTCAGACAGTAGCTGTATATGAGTTATCCTTTCCCCTCGGAAGCAGTGGCGGAACTGTGGGCGAGCCAGTGCGGCCGTCCCCCAAACTCTGGTGACTAGGGCTAAATCTACAGTCCCGCCCCTCCTAGCCCAGCCCAGCCCCGCCCAGCCCCAGATTTGCTTCTAGTTCCGCCGCTGCTCGGAAGCAGGTTATCAGTAGTCGTATGTGGTTTAAATTACCTTAAAACATACTACAAGTAGAAAGTGACAATGAAAAATGAACACATATAAAAGGAAAGTGTGCCATTAAAAAATAAATGAAGGGAGTATCCTTTCCCCTCGGAAGCAGGCTATCCTTGATTTCCAAATCGGCCAGATGTTGGATACTGAGACCATGAACACACTCTTATCCGGGGCTGCTTGGGACCATTCCCATATCCATAGTATTTGAAACGACTTTGGCTGTCCTCTCCTAAAATCAAAGGCTCTCCAGTTAGGCCCGACAAATGGGTCGGGTCACCCAATGGATAACCATTATCCAATTGCATTTTCACTTATTGGATAAGACTTATTGGATAATGACCCATTGGGTTAATGGATATAAATGAGTTGTACTTATTGGGTTTAGTTGGGTTGGATAACAGGTTACCCATTGGATAATTTTGGGTCGGGTCGGGTTGGGTTGTTAACGGGTGACCCGTGGATAATTTCTTATAATAAGATAACATTTTTTTACAAGTTGAGTTAAAATTTCAATAAATTGGGTAAACTGATAAATGACCCGTTGGGTCAAAACAAAGTGACCTGTTGGGTCAAAACTAAATGACCCGTTAGATAATAGTCATTTAGTTGGGTTGTAAATTAACCAAACTCGCAAACAATTCGGTCAAAAGTCGACTCAAATTTTGACCCAACCCAACCCGACTCGACTCATTTGACCTGACCCGACCTGACTCGTTTGACCCGACCTGACTCATTTGACCCAACCCAAATCATTTGATCCGACCCGACTCTACCCTACCCATTTGACCCGACCCGATTCATTTGGCCCGACCCATCCCAACCCAACCCGACTCATTGGACCCGACCCAACCCGACTCATTTGACCCAATCCAACCCGACACATTTGACCCGACCCATTTGACCCAACCCGACTCAATTGACCCGACCCGACCCAACCCTACTTATTTGACCTGACCCGACCCGACCCGATGCCTTTAACCCAACCTGACCCGACTCATTTGACCTGACCCGACCCGACTCATTTGTCCCGACCGACCCGACTCATTTGTTCAGACCCGACCCATTTGACCTGACTCGACACGACTCATTTGACCCGACCCATTTGACCCAACCCAACCCATTTGACCCGACCCGATTCATTTGTTTCGACCTAACCCAATCCAACCCATTTGACCCAAAATTTTGGGTCAATTTGGGCCGGGACAACTACTCCGCCCCGCCTGATCCATGAACACCCCTAGTTCCTTGTAACTCAAGGTTGAAACTTAAATCGACTAACTCGAAGAAAGGGAAGAAGAACAGAGGAAGAAAATGTTAAATGATAACTTATTGGGTTAGTTACATAATGACCTATTGGATAATGACCTATTGGATAATGACTTATTGGATAATATATTTTAACCCATTGTGTCATATGAGTTATTGAATGGGTTATCCATGGGTTACCCATTTAATGACCCAACCCATTATGATCCAACCCATTATGACCCATTAATAAATGGGTTAATTGGATAATGACCCATTGGATAATGGGTTAATTGGGTTTGGATAATGGGTTTATCCAATTAACCCATTTGACGGGCCTAGTTTTTTCATAGAGCCGAAATACGGCTCCGCTCCGTGTTCCGAATTCAAAAGCTGGGACACTTCCAATTTCAGATTTAATGTTCAATGTCTAAGTGAGCCTACCCAAGTTCCGAACTCAAAACCCATTAAAGGCGTTCATTCCAGACTTTTAATGGTGGTTCAAAACCGCCTTCGTTGGCTTTTTGTAAAGGTGGTCGTCGGAACCCCCTTTACTGGTGGATGATCAAAGGCGGGACAAGAGAGGGCAGTTTGAAAATGCCTTTAATGGTTCGATATACCCGCCTTTGATGGCATCTTCCTCCACTAGTGTGTATTTCAGCAAATCTTTCCCGGTCAAAATTTGACGACATAAACTCATATTTGTTTGCCAAATGCATTGAGACAGTTGAAAAGTGTTTGATGGATGTAAGTTGAATAAAAGTGATGTGGATGATGTTGCGATGGTTAGTAGTTCCAGCAAGATTCTGAAGCTTCAGAAAATGTCATGGGATTTTCTAAATAGAAAGGAGCTTTGCAAGAGCATTAATCCAGATGAAGTTGCTGCTTGTGGTGCAGCAGTTCTGGCTGCAATCTTGAGCGGCCCAGAAAGTGAAAAAATTCAGACCTTATGGTTGTTGGGGTTACGCTATTATCTATAGGTGTTGAAACTGTATTTGAAGTCATGAATGTTTTTAGAGCAATTGTCCAAAATGGTACCACTTTTAATCGAAATTCACAGTTTGGTACCCAAATTTTAAAAATGCATCATTATGGTACCCGGATTTACATTTAT
>JAULKK010278401.1:0-14631 GCA_032355705.1 Rubia peregrina
GGCAAAATGGGTATTTTCGAGCAGGTCAACCATGCCATTTTTGGCAAATTTCAGAAGATGAAATTTGAGCTGGGACAGCCTAAAATAGAAAGTAGGAAGTTTGAGTTGGGACGGAGGGAGTATGTTCGACATGGATTCTCCAACAGACATTAATTTTGTCATTTTTAAACAGGCTCCGCCATAATTTGGTCTATCGGTATTTTCGTAATTGGCTAAAGAATAAAATATTTTAGTTGTAATATTAAAAATTTGTTATACAACATGCAATAAGTATAAGTTTATGACTCGGTCAATGCAACTCAAAAATTTTATCTTAATTTTTTTAATTTACAGTTTAAACCTTGATATTTCTACAATTCATTAAAAAAGATCATCTTAAGACAAAAGAAACATAAACATTACCAAAAGGCCCTTTAGATCAATGAAGAATTAGAAAACTACCCAGTACTTCGAATTTGGTGCAAACGTAGTTTACCGAGTGTAGTGAACTTTTAAACGACAAAAAGTTAGTTGTGACCACTACTGCGCAACTTGGAAACTAGTTGAGTGAAGTGGCACCATTTATGTCGTGATTGATATATTACGCTTTATATTTTTAAGTATACGCCATTTTATTTATATTGTTGGAGTGTGTATTGAATTTTTTTAAAAAAATTACTGATAATTAAAATTTAATTTTAAACCTATTCTAATACCCTGGTGGTGGAGTTCGCCGGCAGTGGTTTTACCGACGGTGGTATTCAGACGGTGGTTTTTGCCGGTCTCCGTCATAGGGGTCCGACGGCGTTTAAAATCCTTTGACTTCCATATTTCCAACGTCGATCTCGTCTGTCTTTTCGGCCATCCACGCGAGTTTCAGATCATGCACGGTGGCACTCCCGCCCAGCACCGCACCATCCCCGCCTCTGTTCTTGTCACTCCGCCCAGCACCGTCCCATCCCTGGTTCTCGTCGCCCCGCCAGGGCAGTGGTTCTCATTTTCTCGCCCCGACTCGACTCTCGTTTCCGCCTCCCTCACGGTTCTCGTTTTCAATTGTCGGTCGTGGTTCTTGCCAGGTGGCTCTCGACGACGACAATTGTGGTTTGCTCGTAGCGTCTATGCATCGGGAAATCTAGGTTTCAAGTGATGGTGAGTGAAGATGAAGAAGGGGTTTTCATCGAAGAAGGGGTTTTCAGGCGATGAAGGGGTTTCGTTGCTGGAAAACGAGGAGGGTGGATGCTAGGTACTTCTCTCCAGTTCTGCATAAATTTTCCAGCGATGTCTGCCGGCGGCGGCGATGGTCAGGAGGAAGAAGAAACAAATTTAAAATTTAATTAAATATTATATGCGCACATATATATATATATGTATATATATGTATGTATTAGGGCGTGTAGAATTAAAATATAGAGTGTGATATAACAACACCCTTTATCTCTAGAGAAGATTTTGTGTGCAACCGTCTCATCATAAAATACAAGATTGTCACGTTTAAAGGAGAACATCGTTCCATAATCACAATAAACTGGAGATTGTAAATAAATGTTGTGGATACAACTAGAGGTGCCTGGTGAGGGATTGAAGAGGAAATTTGCTACAAAATTGAAGAACGAGACACAAATTTAGAAGAAACTGGAAGGAAAAGATCGAGAAAAAAGAAAGAGTTGGTTGATTACAAAGTACCGAATTGGTAACATTAACGAGTCCGAATATGGGAATTGAAAATGGCATAATTAAAAAATAACACATACATATTCCCTTCGTCAAGAAATAGTTAGAGCTGGCTGTGCGTAGGGGTGGGCGTTGGTTCGGTTTAATCGGTTTTTGGTTTATTCAGTTCGGGTTATTCGGTTTTGCCCCTAAAAAGCTGAAAACCGAATCCGACCCGAATAACTCGAATAACCTGAATTATCCGAACCGAATTCGAAATTCGGTTTTGGGTTGAAACCGAATTCAACCCGAATAAACCGAATTGACTGTAATTTTTTAAAAATAATTACTAAAATCAAATAATTTAATTTAATTTAATTTTAAATTAAATAAAAATATGTAATCTAATTTTTACATCATCAAAATCAAGTTTTCACAATAAAATCCAACAGGTACAATACAAATTCAACAATTATAATTTTATCATTTCATTTAAGATTAAAGAAAAATATATAGTTCGTTTTAATATTCATCTTCAAACCCTTCCCATTCTTCAAGCTTTCAAACACTCCACTAATATATTTAGGGTAACTTGTATTATTTACTTATTATCCCAAACTTACTTAGGCTTTAGAGTTTGGGATAATTTTTCAAATATAAACATTGGTCCTCCAACTTAATTTTTTTTTAATTTAATTATTATATATAATTATTTATTTAATCAATTACAATTCGGTATTCGTTTCGGGTTTCGATTTGAGTTTTAATATCCAAAACTGATCCAAAAACCATATTCAGAACTCGGTTTATTCAATTCGAATATCCGAAAACCGTATATCAAATTCAGTTCGGGTTATTTGAATTTGGATAATTTGATTTTTGGTTCGGTTTTCGATTTTTCCCCACCCCTAGAAATTACAAACACCATTTTAACACCGTAAATTAAATCTACGATCTCAAATTTACCGAACCTTGGCAACGATGGATGTCATCCTCATTGCCAGAAGCCCCAAAAATTAGTCTCATTAAATAGAGAGACACAGAATGATGAGTCATATCGCACTCAGCCACCAACGTTGGCGCCGGAACCCAAGCCTCTCACATGGATCTACTTCCTGCTCCCAAAATATTGACATTAAACAATGAAAATATTTTTTTAAATAAAATATGTGGAAAAAATTGTATTAAAAGAATAAAAAGTAAATTTAATAGATGACAATAATCTAAAATTTAACAAACGAGGAAGATGTCAATATAAAAAAAATTATCCAAAAAGGAAATAGTGTCAATATTAAAAAATTGGGGGAGTATCTTTGAACGCTCCCAACAGTACTACAGCACTATAAATGTACATAGTATATTCAAGATTATTCCTCACGAATTTCGGCACATGCAAAATCGGGAACATGAAACTTTCTGAACGGTAGCAACGCAACTACTGTTCGACCCCGATTAAATTGCACAAAATATTTTTTACGCTCTCTCCTTTCAATTCTTTTAAAATTGACAACTTTATTATTTAGATTGAGTTTTTATAAAAATTAAAATTGATAAAGAGAAATAAGATAAAATAATAAATAAGTAAATTAAAATATTTTTTTAATCTTTTGTTATAAATGAAAGTGTAATAATTATATAATAATAATAATAATAATTTTAGATTAAAAATGTGACAGAATTAAGAAAAAGAGAAAGTATTCACGTGAAAGTTGTCACAAAACTGGTACTCCATTTGTGTTGTGGAATTTGGACCATTACAATAGGAGGAGGGGAAAGAGATCGATTTCACGGACTCCAAAAGAAGAAGAAGATAATGAATTATTGATCTGATAAAAACTATATAAAAATATAATCCTACCTATTTGAGCCAGTGCTAGTATAACCATCATATAATTTTTAGAACAAAAAACAACCCTAACTAGTTGATGAAAATGTCAATATAACTCTATAACACCATTTCCGGCGTTGACCGACATTGACAGTACATAAAATGACTAAATGTCCTTTAACCTAAAATCCATAAGTGTTAGGACAACTTTGCTCTCAGACCACCACCTCAACCGCCAGGTCACTACCACCACCCCCTTCAGCCAGCCACCACCACCACCGCCCCGCCTCCACCTGGCTACCCCCACCCCTCCGGCATGACCCTTTTTCCTGGGATTGGATTTTCCCTTCTTCACGATTGCCACTGCACCATCGTCGCGCTACTCCACTCCCCCAATCTCACCAATTCTAACATTCCTTTTCGAATACTGAGTGCAATCGCCATGGGGGTCCTCCCAATTGGGTGTATCCTCGTTGGAACGGTGACACGTCATCTCAAGAAGAATTTCCAGATGGCGATGTCATGGTCGATCAACAAGAGAAAGCCTAATGACGACTAGCACACCACTGCGCTCCAGCCCAGCTCCGCCTCGTCAAAACCCAGATCTTGGTATGAAACCCCCTGCCACCACCCAACCCACGCACCCGTCACTCGCCACCTACCGCCTGGCACCACTCTACCCAGCCCACCCACCGCGCGTTGCCACCAAACCTAGTTTGCCCATTTCTTTCTTGGCATAGAAGTGGTTCAGCATTCAAGTGGCATCTTTATATGTCAAAGAAAGTATGCAAGGGAGATGTTAATGAGGTTTACAATGATGGAAAGTAATGCCGTAGGAAGTCCGATTGTTCCTGGAAGCAGGATAAGCAAGGATGAAGATGGAGCTGCAGCTAACGAGTCCTTTTTCAAGAAAATTGTGGGCAGTCTCATGTACCTTTAGTGCAATTCGCCCAGATTTGCAATATAGTGTCAGTCTTGTTAACAGGTTTTCAGCTAAGCCCACATATCTACACTTGCAAGCTGCGAAGAAGATATTAAGTACCTTAAGGGAACACTTGATTATGGTATAATGTATAAAAGGGGCAACTCGGATTTGGTGGCTTATACAGACAGTGACTATGTCAGAGATTTGGATGATAGAAAGAGCACATCTGGTTAAGTGTTCTTCATTGGCTCAGGAGCAATTTCATGGCTTTCAAAGAAGTAGCCCACTGTCACTTTGTCAACTACCGAAGCTGAATTTGTTGCTGCAGTTGGGTGTGCAAGTCAAGCAGTTTGACCGAGAAGAGTTACCAAAAATCTTAGTTGTAATGTTGTTTACTGTGACAATAGTTCAACTATTAAGCTTTCTAGGAATCCAGTTATGCATGGTCGAACTAGGCACATTGATGTGCGTTTTCACTTTCTAAGAGAGCTTGTTCAGAATGAAGTTATCAATCTGGTGCATTGTGGAACCGAAGATCAAATTGTTGATATTATGACAAAACTTTTGCAGCTGGAAGTTTTCTTGAAACTTAGGGATCGTCCGGGTGTTTGCAAGTTTATTGAACAAGTTCAAACTAATTGAAATTGTTATGGACGTTAGTTTAGGGGAGGGTTTGATAAGATTTATTTCCTTGTTTTCAGTACATTGTTTGGTCTTCTCTTTTGTTTACTAAAGTCATAGTCTTTGATTTTAGCACTTGTTAGCTTTGTTTCAGGTTTTTCAATTTCACTTCATAGCTATTTAATGGCTCAGATATCTGCAAATAAACGTAATCCCTTCCACCTAGGGATGGCAATGGGGTGGGGCGGGTACAGATTATGGTATCTCCATACCCATGCTCACCTAAAATTTTCATACTCATACCCGCCCTATTACCCATGACGGGTACAGTATTAAAATCCACCCCTCCCCAATGGGTATTATCTAAAATCCACCCCCGTCCTATCACCCACTTGGGTCTTCATACCCACTTCCAATCCATTTTACTCACCCCATATATATCTCCAAAAAACACCTAAATTTTACTTTAAAATTACTAATTTTAATGCTAAAAGTTGAATAATATTACATGAAAATATTATAAGTAAAACATGTGCATTATGGATAAATAATAGTTTATTATATCATATATTAGTGTGTACATAACGGGTAGGGTGAGGGCGGGTATGAACTAATATCCATGTCCGACTCACTACCCATAACGGGTATCAATTTCCTTACTCATACCCGTCTCACCCCCACGAGTTTCAAGTGCTTATCTCATATTTAACAGAAAGACGATCTTTTTCAAGATTTTGTAAAAAAAAAAACACTCCCAAGTCTTAAAAGGACCAAAATGAAGAGGACCAGTTTAAGGAATTAATTTCATGTTTCTTCGTGTAGATAGGTGAAATATGACCAAACAGGAGGTGTGTGGTGATGGAGGAAAGCCAAATTATATGATTAACTAAAACCACATCACTGCATTTCCTTTTCGTGCCGACTAATATATAATTAACAAATTAACAGACTTGACTTATCAAATTTAAAGAGAACACTAATATCATCGATTACATGCTGACCTAAAAAAGTTAAAAGAGTGACGAAAATGATTGGTTAAAAAATAATGCTCTGTATACTATTATTATTATATTATATCAATGGAAGAATTGATTTTTCTGTCGCTATTTGAAATCACCCATCAATTTTGTAATCTGAATGAAAATAACGTTGACTGGTTCAGGCTTTCTCCACAACAATAAAATTACTAGTATATATTGATTTTGAAGAATATTTACGGGGTAATAATGTTGTGTTTGTATTCATGCTCTGGGGTACATTATATAGTAGTACAAAGACATATACCATACTAGAAAAGGTATTCTAATCTAATTACAATTACAAGTAATATTGGTAAATATCTCTATTCCTTAATAGTATGATATTGATTCCAAAATCTAATTACATTTTCATACACCAAAACTAATTTATCAAAGTAATTTAATTTAAAATTTCAACCCCCCATGTTCCTGTAAAATGACCAGTCTACTATATACAATTGAATGGTTGAAGTAATTCCACTACGGATCTATTCATACCCTTTTTTTTAAAAAAAACATTGAAACTGTCAATGATGGGAATATTCAAGAACCCAACCCTTTGTTAATATGAGTGGATTAAAGGGCATATATAATTTGATATGGGGTAATCCCAATTACATAAAAGGAATGAACATAATTAAAGCTCTAAAATTAAAGGTGTATATATATGTATATATATATATATGATGGCTCGGTCATCTTCTACTGTGAAACCATTAAGAAAATTCGATATAATTCTACTTAACAGAATATCGCTTTGACCCAACATCCCAATTCAAAACGGTCACAATAGTAAGTAATAGACTTGGCATTTCTTTGTTACAAATTGTATAACCATACCCACCACAACTCACCCTATCTGTTAACTAAAAATTTAATACTCCCACTGTTTCACTATGTTTGGCATCATAGGTTTATGTTGTTGTTTTTTTCAAGTTGAAATGTTTGGAGAGAATTGAATGAGAAGAGTAAGAAGTTTAATGAGTGGTAGTGAATGATATACTTTTTTCCATAAATGAAAATATGACAATCTTAGAAAAATATACGAAAATAGTGAGTGTGCCAGAGGGAGTACTCATTTATAACATTTTTATTATACTAATTTTGTTGTTAATTTTTTAATAATATTTAAATGAAAAAATGTTAGGCAGGATTTGTTCATTGATTGATAAAACTAATTCATTAGGTGTGGTTGAGTAGAGAAAAGACGAATGAATATAAAATGATATTTTATCAAGGAAATAAATCTTTATTAATGGCTCTGTTATGACAGTTATGGATTATTATTATTTTTGGAAATGGCATTTATTCTGTGTTTTGAACTCAGAAATGTGTTTTGGTTGGTTGGTTTACGATAGGACTTCGAAAATCCGTTAAACGATGGTTGGTGAATAAACATCGTCTAATGTAGAACACTCAATGGTTGTTGTGCTTGAACAGTCGTTGAAAGTATTGTTTACTTTTGTTCAGTACGATAGCTCAGTGCTTGAACAACCGTTGAATTTACCATTAAGCAAATTCGTTCAGTACAATACCTATGTTATTTACTTTTGTGAACTTTCAAGGACAATTCCGAAGTCAAAACATGTGTATGGACTGCGCGAAAATAGACAACGTCGTTTGAACCGCAGTCTAAGAAATATTATATAATCATACCATGAAAGCTACTATTTTAAAGCATTTTCAAGAGCGCTTCCGAATGAGGAATTGCCTTTAGAAATGCACTTTCGACGGCGATGGCTATTTCGGAAATGCTTTTGTAGTGCCCTAAAATAGACAACAGCGTCTGACCCACCATCTAAGAAACCCTACAAAAATGTGCATTAAAAGCTACTCCATCAATCCCACAGTAAAATTCCTAATTTCTTTTGGTAAATCTTTTTTTGCAATCTTATTTGGTAGCATCTTTTGATGCCAAAAATTATTTTTGTAACTTTTCTCATGAATGAAGTCAAGAACAATGTCAAATAGTAGGAAATATTAGTAAATTTGGGGGTTTAACGAGGGTTAATTTAGTAGATTGAATGACTATATATGAAATTTTACAAATAGGAAGTTATTTGTGTGACAGACTAAAAAGGAAAGTATGAAGTTTATTGTGGGACGGTGGAAGTACTATTCTATGGCACTTCTGAGGCATTTCCAAAAGAGGTTCCGACTTCGCAAAGTAAGAAACCCTTAAAAATCCATCTTTATAATGGAGTGCAACCGCTTTTCTTTTCATTATTCCATATTTGCTTTCATTTTCTTTCTTTCTTACTTCTTCTCCCTCTCCATCCCCAAATCTAATACTTCCTCCTTTTCCTTTTAAATTATATTCCACGATGGTGACTTTTAACATGAAGAACATGTGGTGATAAACTTCATATTGTCATGGTATGTGTTAGAACATGACTTGAATCTAAATCCTTTTATGTTTTGGATTTATTATTGGGTAATTCCAATTCTGTTTAGGAATAGGATTAGACTAGTCTTATTACATTTTGGTTTAGAATTCTGTAGTTTGGGAGATCTTTATAAACTCTCATCTGGGTTTGATTGTAACTCTAACAGAGATAGGATTGATAGAGAGTGGGAAATCTGTAATTCTGGCCTTTTCTCTCTAGTGGAATCCGATCTTGGTCGGCCATGAATGTAGCCAATTGGTGAACCACGTAAAATCTCGGTATTTTTTTGCTTTATTTTCTACGTTTGTTCTTTCTCTGGTATTCCGCACAACAAAAGCCATGTGGTAGTTCCTTTAGCTTCTTGGGGACGTTGCGGGTTGTGTCCATAAGTACAGACATGCGTCATAGGTTCATCGCATAGTTTGCAATATGGAAGACATATGTGACCCTGGTTGTGATGCACATGTATTACTGAGATTGGATGGTGGTGAAACCTTTAAAACATGACCAAGTATAATTGAAATATATGAAAGTTCAGTTTTAATAAGATGCAGCTCGTACCACCTTCATTTGTGGAAGCTGCATGTACCCCTATCGTAGTTATCCATCAGGTGCATCACCATTAAACCTCTATCCATACTGTATCTGGCTCAATGCCAGTGGGGCACTACCTTTTTGTAGGTGAAGTCGAAGAATTGATTGGCCCGGTTGTCACCAAAGCATTGCAGCAGGCACCACACATATGAGCTCTGTGATTTGAGATATTGGGAGACATTGGTTGCAATTCCAAAAAACATATGCATAATTCAGTCAGTGTAACAACAGTGATATAAGATAATGAGAGTTTGATAAATGATTAATATGTGCATAAAATATACTCCATGTAATTTAAACCATGTAGGTTCTCTGTTCTTAACATAAGTGTGTGTTACATTTATTGTAATGCGTGCAGCCAAAATATCCATATTTCCATAATGTATCCAGCAAATATTTCCGTAATCATATTTCCTTAATCCTAATTTTACCCTTTTTAGAATGCATGTGGGCTAAATTCAATATATGTAACACAACACAGACACAAATGAATCGATAAGTTGCATATGCAAAGGAACAATGATAGTTTATACAATTGAAGATAACTTACCATAACTTATGCATATGTGTCCCAATCTTGTACCGATATGGTAGTAGTTGACGAAGAAGTGTAGAGTTACGGTCCTTAAATTGACACCTAGTAGAACGTACATTTTCTTCATTTTAAAAGGAACAAATATCTATTCGTGTTCATGACCAATGCAGACTTGTTATTAAAAGGTACGAGATATGAGTAACTATGCAAGTCATATTCAATAAGAATGAGTAGCAGGGAGGTTTGGTCGATGTTGACTTTGGTCAGACACAAGCCGTTTTTCCAATGCATTAGGATGTGCTCAGTAGTCATGAGAGTGGTCTCCTGCACTTGGACGCGATATTTTCAGCGAAGTTGTATAGTAGTACCAGCAGTAAAAATGGTGGTAAAAGAAAATCAGATACATTTGCATGGGTAATTTAGTCATGTAATGTAATGGGGATGTTTTACGATTATGGTAATATGTTTAATACAGAAGTTACCAGATTAATCAAGTATAGGAATGCGAATTGAATGTCCCATCTCCTATATTCATTGTTCAACAAACGGGACCAAACCAATACGACCAAAGGGGATAATATCACATCTCGATATAAAGTCTTCATGTCACACCTTGTAAGGTTGAGCAGTGAGCTGTCATTATCAAACATCACCTCCCTACATTAATGAAGTTGAAACATTTAAGTATGCAAGTATTGGTTGTAGACTCCAATTTTCTGTTTTAAATGTTTGTTGCGTACTTGTAGTATTACCATTACCTATGATTAATACTCTCTTTGGCTCCTAGACAGAAGTCCGCCACCTCCAATACCTCCGCTGGCAATGGGGTCTTGAAAGAAAAACACCTACATCACATACTGATATAGTAAAAACCTTTGGGATTATGCAGTAAAGTTATCCTGCCTTGCTCGTATGTGTAGGACGTCTGAGAATTAGAGTGGGAATTGCATCCAAGTTAGCTTGTGGTCATGTAGATCCAGCCTGTTACTTGACAAATTGTACATGACGTTTAAGTTAACTCAAGTCGCTGATGAACTCGTCAAATTAATGAACTCATGTACAATGCAGTCATTAGCATTGAATGGTTCAGAAATTTTCAAGCAACTCAGAACACCTTCCTTGGAATTTACAATCTTTACAATATACTTGCTCTTTGCGACATCATCAGCCATGACCACATGTAGGTTACGGGTTAGGGTAGCAACTTAATGTTCATCCTACTGGAATTGGAACAAACATCCAAGTATTGGAATTGGAACAAGCATGTCTGGAATTGTATAAACTATCATTGTTCCTTTGCATTTGCATATTCAAATTTCACTATAACTTCGCACTAACTACATTGTAACACATAATTTGTTTGGTACACATATGAAATTAATGAGATTAGGTATGAGAATCCCGTAGAATATACACTCATTAAAATAAGATTCTACAAACATGCGGAAAGTGTCATGTTCATACTGAACTGGACTTGATAGTTTATTAAGGATCTTATTTGATAACGAATCTTGAACAAGCCTAGATATGTTAAATGTAACATGTGCTTCCGGTTTATGTGAACACCATAATCTACTGAACAATTTAGATTGAAACACAATAATTGGCAGCATATGTAAAGTTGAATGCAATATGTATTTATTGACATTCATTAGAATATAATACTGTATGTATTTATGGAAATCCTAATCATAGTATAATTTTGGTTTTTCATAAATACATATATCAATAGGCATGATTCGTGAGATTACTATGGAACCAAGAATTGGGCTGAATTTTTTTTTGTTGGGAATAATGCAAACTCACACCAGGAAGTAGCTCGGCCAAGCATTGTCATCATGGAACGGGGACCTCAGTTCAAAAGAAATCACGCTGGCCGGACGACAGAGAGATTGTCGGTGAAGGCTACAGTGGGTGGACTTTGTTGATGTCAGCTTTTGCGTACCACAAGAGACTTAAGCTAGGAATCCCCCAGGAGTTCAGGCTGATGTGATCCTTCTGGTGCTGACATCTCCATCTCGGTGGAGTTGATGTGTGTAGACAGTGACCTACCCTCACCATCTAAGATTATGTTAGGTGAGTTACCCTCATTGTCGAGCATGATATAGAAATTTCATAGAGGATATGTGGTCCAAAGAAAAATGTGACAAAAGTGGGATGTGTTTGAAGGCGAGAGTAGTTGACCCTGTCTGGGTTTGGACTTTGAGGTGGAGCGGAGAACGGTGAGTCGCCTGGGTGCAGTGGTATGCGTAGGATGTAGGGGTCCTAGGGGAGGCTAGTCTTAGTTGATGGGGGGAGGGAATGAGGTAAGATGATATTGCTGGGACATATAGCTCGTGACGTACTACTGTTATGTTGTGTTAATTTTCCAAAAATATTGAGTTGATCCTAATCAATTGTTAAAATTTTAAACGTAACCCATGGCGTGTGGTTTAATAGATGTACTTGTAGTTGTTAAAACTTGTTATGTTGTTGCAAAATCTTAACACCCTTCATTTGGACAATAATGTTACATTCTGTGACAGCTCTATGTTTTATTAATGACACTCTATTTTATTAAATTTTAAATAAATTGTACTACTCCACCAGTAGTTTTTTTAGAGCATCTCCACCTCAACTTTTAGTCGCTACATTTATTTTTTATACTTGGTATAGAATATTTTGTGTTTTTCATATTCAATATCTAGCTTAATTTTTGTTTTGTTTTACAATTTATACCAATTTAATATTTATCTTGAAATATATTTTGAATATGAATTAAATTAATTATTTTATCCTCCTAAATATATTTCATGTATAATCGCAATATGATCAAATTAAAAATAATATTACAACAAATATTAGATAAAATAAGTACAAAGTCAACATAGAAAATATAATTATATAAAGTTATTAACAACATAGCATCCCGTTTAGTAGTAAGTTACAAAATAGTTTGAAAATACAATTTGAAACTACTAAAATAGAATAAAATAAAATTTTCAAAAATAAAATTTTAAATAAAATATGGACTAATGTATCAATTTTCAATAAATACGTATATGGTAATTTATTATTACCAATAAATAAATGAAAGAGAACGTCTCTTGTCAGATCAGCTACCAAATGGAATGACTATAAATTACCTAAACTCTTTAACTTTTGAGGTTAGGTTATAATAAATTGAAACCCAAATATATTACACTCATTAATTATATTGATTAAAAAATGTCCGCATATGCTGATTTTCCCGCTATTGGACAAGAGTTTAGGGAGAGTAAACTCCACACGATAATATAATCAATGTAAAAATATATTTACAAATAATGAAATGGAATGAAGAAAAAGAAGGAAATGACACGAGAAATAAAACAAGAAAAGGAAAAAAGAATTTAAAAAATTAAAAACACCTTTTCTTGTTGGAGTAACATAGCGTGCCATTTGAGTAACATTGTTTGGCATTTTTGTTCATAGCCGCGAAGATGCAGCTCCATTATAGCCGCTCAATTTGGAAGAGAAATCGAACGAAAAAGTATGTAAGGGACGATCAGTTTTCCTTTGGGAAATGGGAAAAACAATGATGCGTTGTTTGTTACATACGACGTAGAAATTATAAGATTTTGGTGCATGTATTATGTATTTGAGTGATTGGATCATCGGTCATCGACTCCTTGTTTTTAGAGCTTATTTTGTTATTACTTGTAGGTATACATAACATTGTATACATATGTGCATGAAAAATATAGTTGTTAATTTCAACCTCATTAGATATGTACAATGTTGTTACCAACATAAATGAGATTAATACTTATTTAAGCACTCCATATTAATAATGAAACAAATGAAATGACTAATTTGTCCTCGAAACTTGATTGTTTGAAATTCACTCAATAGGATTTGGCAGGCTAGTACTGGTCTTGAAATGTATTTGATAATTTATGATTTGAGCAATGAATATTTATAGGTTACACGTATGTACCATATACAAACAAACTCACTTACACACTCATCATTTTATATGAACGAGGGGTGGAGTTTGGTCGTTGGCGGTAATCGACCACTCTGGGTCCTTTTTAGTCAAAATATAATATATACTTTTTAAAAAAGAAACCACCCGTGAGTGGGGGTTATTATTAGGTCTCCAGCCTTCGTTGAGCACATATGAAAAACTGACAACGTTTGAATTCTATACAGACTAAGACAACCTGGCTGCCTTCAAAAGATGAGTGTCGGTAATCTAAAATATACATGCTACACAAAACTTATACGAATGAAGAGATGCGATTCCGAAGCTAGTAATCTCCACCCCTCGTGTTAATTACTACCTTCGGCCAGGCATCTCAACCATTCACGCTTATACTCCCGTCCACGAGAGCAAGGCTCCTTTTGATTTAGAAAATACTCCACTGTTTTCTATTGTCCTGTGAGCTGAGCATGGTTCTACCATCCTTCTTCTTCAAAATAATTGGGAGAAGTTTTGTTCCTGGTTTTTGAGCACATCACTCCTTCACCAGGTTTCACCCGGTTTTTGAAAATTGACTTGCAAAAGATTACTGACAAAATGAGTAGTATCTTGATCATGTATCCACTCTTATATTTGGTACCCTCATTCTATCAAGAAAAAACATGCCTTTAACCTTTTGGTCTAGGAACTGGAATGTAAAATTTTTCTCAGTGTCTGAGCTTCCATCAATTAAGCTAGCAAAGTAATCCGCCACCGTATTGCCTTGTCTTAGTGTGTGTGTGTGTTTGTGATTAAGGTGTCATTTAGTAATAAGTGTATATCAAAACTCAGCTCAGAAATACACCAGGGAGTCTTTAGGGGGTTCCTAATTGCCGCTATGGCCAGTGTACTGTCAGATTCCATAGTAAATGCAGGCAAATTCAGTTTTTTAGCAAAAAGATATCCCAGTTCAAGTGCTTTGATTTCAGCATGCAAAACCGATGTTGCATGGTCTGATTTTGCAAGTGCTTTACAGAAGAAACCTTCTCTATCCCGAAACACAACACCCAAAGCGCATTTTTTACTGTAAGGTGACCATGATGCATCCACATTTACTTTGAAATCTGAAGTAGGCAATTGCCATCTAACAATTCTCATTCTAGGCCTCTTT
>JAULKK010278409.1:0-14631 GCA_032355705.1 Rubia peregrina
AAGTACCCGGTTATTTTATACCGGGCCAATGGATGGACGGGTCGGGTATTGCGGGCCGGGTATTTTTGAACACCCCTGCTAATATTATTAATTGTACAAGATATTTCAGCGTAACAAATATTTTTGTACTATCAACTTTTCATAGGTACATACTCCCTCCGTCCCATCTCTATTTGCACAACAATCATTATCACAGTTTACAAGAAACACGTTTGCCCATTAATATCTTTAACAACGTATAATAACGGTAAATAAAAAGTTAATAGTTAAAAATTATGTGTTACAACAAATTGAACAATATCATATATGATAATATTGTTGTTCATAAATCTATTCAAATATGCAGTCAAACTTTGATAGAGAATAGTGTGCAAAAGCAAGAGTGCAAATAGAGTTGGAACTGGGGTAGTAGTTAAATATATTTACATTCACACATATATATTGGAGATGGTAGAAAATATTGCAATTTGAACTAGGATGGACGGAATATTACTAATATAACTCCCGTATTAGTTAGGACTTTTATTTATTTTTAATTCAAAAAGAGTAAAGTGCATTTATGTCACTCGATTTCTTGTTTAGTGTACATGTATCCCTCATATTTTTAAAAGTGCACATAAACCTCCAACTCCTTGTTTAGTGCATAAATACCTCTCAATTTTTCAAAGTTGGTCCCCGACTATATAGATATATGCGCACTTTTAAAAAAGAAGTATATATATACACTTTCAGTAAATTAGATGTATATATGTATTAGACAAAGAACTCGGATATGAACGCACTTTTTACATTTAAATAAATTTTGACCAATTATTTGAATCAAACCTTACTTTGTAACGGAAGTAGTAAGTAGTGTACATGTGAAGAAATTTTGGACCAAAAGGCGATATCGCCCACCCGCAGCGCCCCTATCTGTCCGACACCACAATGTACATGTGAATAAAATCTTTACAAGTGGTGACTGATTAGTGGAGCAGCAATAAACATTTCCAGAGAATAATTATATAACTGTATTTAAATGCTTTCATTTGTCTTTTTATACTCTCTCCGTCCCAATATAAATTACACAATTTTTTTTATGATATTCAAGAATCATGTTTAAACGTTAATATGTTTCACTACATATGGTAACGAAAAATAAAAAAAATTGATATTTGAAAATTACTTATTATGACGAATCCAACAATATTACATACAATAATAATATTATTATTATTATTTATATATCTCTTTAAATATGTAGTCAAAGTTTGACAATATTAACTGTTAAATAGTAAGTGTACAATTCATTTCTAATGCATAGGTTTGATGTCAGAATCATACAAGATACGTATGAAGCTGGTTTTAATTAAGCTTGCAGTAAATGGAGAAATTTTTTATGTGTACATTTTAAGTATGTGTAGGTGTGGGTCAAATGATAATTTTACAAGTGTTCAATTAAAGTTACAATTAAGTGCATCCCCAATTTTCTCTCTTTATTTTTAATTATAAATGGCCACTTGTCAAATTATCATTTGGCCCACACCTACACATAGTTAAAATGCCCACATAAAAAAATTCTCGTTGGAGCAAAACTCTTATGACCAGGTCATAATAGTAAATGAGTTAAGTGCGAAAATAACCCTATGTTTTGGTCGAAAATGCTAATTTAACCCTGTAAAATTTGAAAGTGTAATTCTAACCCTAATATTTGGTCGAAAGTGCCAATCTAACCATGTGAACCTAAATTTGGTCAGAATTATATGAATTGACTAATATACCCTGTATAAAAAAACATTAAAAATTCAAAAACTTTGAAAAGTCTACATTACCCTCTTCTCATTCACCTACTAAACCCTGGAAATACTCTGTTTGACGTCGTTGCTCCTCTCCTAATTCACGCACTCTGTTGCAATACTCTGTTGAAATAATTCACGCATTAATGCTGCATGGAATACGCTCTAAACCTCATTTTCCAACATTCCTCTCCTCCTCCACCTTCCTCCGGCGACAACCTTTTCGATGACAACCTCAGGCGACAAGCACTGTAGTCAACGACGATAACCTCCTGCGACAAGAACTGTAGTCAACTCCTCCATCGCGACTGGAATCAAGAGGGTCGCAATAAAGATTGGAGTTGGTAGCGGCATTTAGGGTTTAGTGTCCGTCCACGACATGAATTAGAGCTGGTAGTGGCGGTACTAACTGTGGGTGGTGGTGGTGGTTGCGGGTGGGTGTTGTCCGTCCACAACGTGAATTGGAGTTGGTAGCAGCGGTACGGGGGTGTGGGTAGTGGCGGTGTAGAGGAACAACGGATTGTGGCTAGTAGAGCAAATGAGTCGGGGGGCTTAGGGCTAGGGCTGGCGGAGGCTTAAGGTAGTGGCTGGCGGAGCGAAGGAGTAGCAGCGGGAATCAAGGTGGTAAAACTCCAAATTTCGGCTGCTAGCGAAGGAGCAGAGGCCCGGGCTAAAGAGAGGGATCTTCTTCAATAGAGCCGCCAGTAGCGGAGGCTTTGTTGTTTGGAATGACAAAATGGGTTTTGTTCTTATGCAGATTATGTTTGATTGGAAGTTTTTTGGTCAGAGATTCTGTTTGTTGGATGAAAAGTTGGGTCCGGGTTTTTTTATCGAAGATTCTGTATGTTGGACAAAGATTACTGGTATGAAGCTAATTGCATGTTGTTTGGATCTCATTTTGCTTGTGATCGTGTTATTAGTGGCTTAAGGTCGTGGATGACGAAGCTGAAGAGTGGCGGCGGGGTTCAAGCGGCAAAATTCCAGATTTCGGTTGCTGGCGGCGGAGCAGGAACTGCACACGGTGGAGCAGCCGCTAGCAGGTTTTGGAAACAACAAGAAGAAAAGGTCTAGGGGTATTTTTGTTATTAAGTTTTTTTTGTTTTAAAACTAGGGGTGTTTTAGTCTTCTTAGATTTGGTCAATACCGAAAAATACTAATTCAGTGCCGGAATAGTTCCAAAAGGTTATATCAGCACATTTGATGAAAAAGTTATGGTTAAAATCACACTTTCAAATTATATAGGATTATATTAGCACTTTAAAAAATTATTGGGTCATATTTGTATTTTACCCATAGTAAATTAAGGAATTCTGGGATGGAATTGTAAATTGAGGAACCGTAGGGGAAAGTTTGTTAGAAATGGTGCACGACAAGCAAGGCAGCAAAGGAGCTGAGAACATCAATGGATTTAAAAAGCACTTTTAAGTGATATGCCAAGCATTTTGATAAGAGTTAGGCAAAAATTAATTATCAATAATTGAATGACATATGAGAATTACATTTTTAGTGTTATATCATCATCTGTGCATAGAATAATGAGAATGATTGTGGATTTTTTCCAATTAGTAGCCCTGAAACTTCTTACATATGAATAATATATATGGAAAAATCTATTCTAACCTTTACCCTAATCCCCCCATCTTTACAGATGATGATAAACCACCATTTTTTCCTCCACAGTGGTAAGAAACTCATTTCTACTATTCATGGACCCCACTTAATTTTCTCTATCATACTCACTAATTTTTATATTTAATTTTTTAAAAATTGTTCACCCAAAATAAATTGAATATGAAAGTGCATTCATGTCCTTGAGTTCTTTGTTTAGTGACCATATGTCCCCCAGTTTTTTGAAAGTGCACATATACCCCTCCCAGGTTTTCAAAAGTGTACATATAACCATCCTAGTTTTTTCAAAAATGCACATATACCCCTATAGCCGGAGGTTAAAATTTAATAAACCGAGTGTTATGTGTGCACAATCAAGGAACCGGGGGTATATGTGCACTTTCAAAAAACTAAGGGGTATATGTGCACTAAACAAGAAATTGGGGGGCATGAATGAACTTTACTCAATTTAATAATACATTTTCATTTTCAGAATTTAATTTCCTATTTTCCCAATAATTATTAAATATTTTTTGAATAAAAGTATTCCTGATTTTTTTTAAAGTACAGATTTTAAAAACATTTTATAGATTTTTAATTAAATTTTACAAATTTTAAAAAATCATATTTTTTAAAAAATAAAAAGAAAGGTAGGGACAGATTCTAACCGGTTTCTTGTGTGAAAACCATGAGACGATTTTTTATATTAAGAAACTGCCCTAAAATCCATAACTATTGATATTTTTATTTTTTAGAACCATTTTTTAAATTAAGAAACCACTATTAAACATGCTCTTACGCTTACTTGTGAAAAAAAACATCTGATTGGAAAGATATACGACAAAGCTACACGAAGTAAGAAAAGAGGACTGTTGAATCAGAATCAGAATCAGAATCGGAATCAGATAGAGAATTACTGTTATTCTCCCCCTCTATCAGACACACTTACTTTATTGAGATTTTTTTAGATGACACACTTTTTATTTTTGACAAAATGCCTTCAATCTCATCCATTTATCGTACATTTTACTTTCTACATTTGATTTCATCCACTCATTTTCTTCACCTAAATCCAAAAGTGTAAACCTAGTGTGTCACTCTTAGTTTGTGAAGGTACTATTTTCACCTTTTAAAAAAACAATATATAATATCATACTCCCTCTGGTTTCTTAAGATTGTCCCCAAACAAAATGATACATTGTTTAAGAAAAGTAAAATGAGTGGTGGAGATTGTATTGGGAGAGTAAAAAGTAAATTGAGTGGATGAAAATAACCTAAACTTTGCCAAAAAAAGGGATGAAGGCTTTGCTAAAAACTAAACAAAAAAGGAAAGGGAGTCAATGTTAGGAAACCATAGAGAGTATAAGTTTTATGGGTTTGAAATTTTTGGCTAGTTGGGCTTACTAAGGCTCAGCAAGGGAAATCACTTATCAAATTTAAAGCTCAAAAAATCAATCCATCAAATTGAATTAGAGGCTTTAATTTTAATTAGAAGTTTAGCACCTCTGATGTAAAAAGATGAGTTTACCTCATCTTCAAACTGTAAGACTTTTCCAATTGCTATGTGTGCTTAATGAAAAGGTAAGGATGCCCTCCAAACCCTGCCACAAACTATTTCAATTAAAAAAGGATTTGGAGTAGGTTATTTAACAAATCATTTTTGTAAACAGATTTACTTTCATAGATAACTTTTTCAAAACTGATATTTACATATTCCAACTCTCCAAGTCATCTAGCATGAAATGTACACAATTCTAACTTAGTTTCATCTTCATCCAAGACCTATATACTCTAAATATCTATGCCATATTCCTCCTTCCCAAAAAATCTTATGTTTCTCCAATTCCATACAGCATAAAAGTTCTATTATTGCAATCTTCAAAATCTGCACTTTCCATCTCTTTTTCAGACACTTCTGCTCCCCCTCCCAACCTTTCTATTCTCTATTCCATTGCATCCACTAAAGAACTTTCCTCCAATCTCCTAAGTCTTTCAGCAGTCAAAGAAAAGAGGTTGCAGAGTTTCGTCACTGTTACGGAAACTATAGGTTCCATCTATATTAATTCCAAACTTTTTCAACCCTTCTTTTATTGGAAACGTGCTATGGAAACACATCCAAAGCGTAAAAATATCTCTCAACCTAGCTTGATTTTCCAAGCAAAATTTACTCCATTGCTTTGCCTCTCATTCCCTTATAAGAGAGCTTTGTACATTTCTCTTATATTGAATTTCTTTATCTTCTTCATCTCCTGTTAGCATTCCATACCATTTACTCTTATTCTTCATTTGCCCGCCTTTTTTAGGATCCAAGAGCTATCACCTGGGAATCTAGCATTCATAACATCTTTGTCTTTTATTTAGTACGAGCGAATCCACCTGATCCATAATCGTTCAGTCTTCCTACAAAGATTCCAAAGGGTTTTAAATTCTTCTAATTCCATTCAGTTAGAGCAATGGTATTCAAGCCTCCTTCCTTGTTAGGTGTACAAATTTTCTCTCATGCAATCAGCAATTTTCTAGGTGATGAATTCTCGACCACTCCAAAATTATGATCAACACAACTCCTCTATACATTTTAGCAATACTTTCAACAAAGGGAAGAATTATGATAAGGAAACTACTATGTTGTTTACCACTCTATACAAACTTTCATCTTCAAAAAATTCTGTTATTAAAAGATTGGGCATTTAACAAATCATATTTCTTTAAGGATATTTGATGTGACTACTATTAAAAGGAAAAACCTAAATTATAGGTCAACCAAATATGTATCTGTTCCAAATAAATTAAATGTGTATCTACTCAAACGGTCAATATACATTTCAATAAAATTTCAGAATATTCAAAATACACTTTGTATAACAAAATTTGAATTACACCCGATGAGGGAATGTAATTAGCTAATATTTTATGAGAAAATGACAGTTTAAGTGCCCTCTTTTAGGAGAAATTACAAGTTTCTCTTTTGCACCATGTTATAAAAAGGTTCCCATATTATTACAAAATGTTCTCAGTTGGTTCCATTATCGGATATAATACATTTTAATTAAGTTAACGGACCAGTCAACAGTTATCAAGATTTAAAAATATACTATAATTTAACAACTTTTTAGGATGGATTAATTTCTTTAATTTTTCTCTTCTTCTATTATTTTCTCCACTGCCTCATACTCCATGTTTCGAACATCACCAATCCAATCATACTCATTTTCTCCTTTGTCGTCCTTGCTTTCAATTTTTCATGCTTCCTAATGGCAACACTATCACCACTTGAAAGGTTGATTCAATGTTAACTCACCTAATCTGGTTAATAATATGTGGGAATAAATTAAGAACATTTATTTGTAATGTGGAAATGTTTTGGGAATAATTTGCAAAAAGAGGAACGAAACCTGTAATCTTGACTAAAAATGGATACCAAATCTTTCATTTTATAAATATTTTATATTAAACCGTTGTTTGGACATACCCGCCCTGCTAATTTCCTCCTCAACCACCCCCCTGAGAAATCTCTAAGAGCTCAAACCCCATCCATGTGGTCAGCAACGGTGTGAAGATATTAGAGTGTGCGATTTAAGGTCGTGACATCTGAGAGCAATGGTGGCGGTCAATATCAAACTTTCCATCGATGGTGGTAAACATAGGAGGAACTCATTGCAGTCGAATCTGTTGGAATCACCATGAAAGGGGTTGGTTTATGGGACTTGGGCGTGGATCATTGGGTCATTAACACCAAGCGTAAAAGTAGGATGCGGTGGTGGCTGAGATAGTGTGAAGGTGAGGTGTAGGGGAGTGTTAGGTTAAGCGCACGGAGGTAAGGCTGGATAGTGGGGGTGAGGCATCCAAGGTGAATGCGGTAGTTTTGAGGGTAGCATTGGATGGTACAATACCAGGGTTGGATCGAAAGTGATGAAATCATGGTTAGGGGTGGTGGCCTTTGTGAAATCCTGAGTCAGGGTGATAGCGAGTTAGGATTGGGTGGTGAAATCCCGGAGTTGGGCAAGGTGGTGAAATTCTAACTTGGGTGGTGGCAGGGGATGAGATTGAGTGGTGAAATGCTGGTTACATGGGGTTTGGGCAGCAAAGCGACAATGGTGGTGCTAATTAAACGAAATTAAGCAAAAATATTTTTGTCATTTCTTTTCTTTTTTCAGCCAAAAAATGGAGAGAGGGTTTAAGTTTTATATTGTTACGACAACCAAAGGTCATACTTGAACTTCAAAAGTTATATATGAATTTTTAAAAAAAATTGAGGTCATGTGGGAACATATCAAGAAACTGGGGGTTACTCATGCACTATTTTCTAAAATTAATTGGTACTAAGTGGAGTGACCCAAGACCATATATGTTAGTTATTTAGTCTTTAAGAAGTTGATGTTGGTATTTCTACGATCCAATATTGGGTCAATTTCCATGATCATTTAGTCTTTCATCTTGTTAGAGACACCATCTTATGAACTAAATGATAATCGATATTGATGTGCTTGGCTCATTCATGGGCAACCAGATCTGACCAAGGAAAGGGGAACTATTATTTTCATGGAGGATAATAGGCAAAAAGAAGAAAGGAACCCCAAAGATCCTAAAGCGGTTGTCAGAGTAAAAAAAATCTTGGCAACAACATTAGCTAAGGCACGATATTCATACTCATAGAAAGAACGAGAGGACGTGGGCTTCTTCTTAGCACTCTAGGAGACAAGAAATATGTCAAGAAAATGATTCAGCCACGGGTTGAACGATGAGACTCAAAAGATCTGGTCCAATCAGCATCAAAATATTCAAATATTGTGAGTGAATCCAAAGTATGGCAAAATGATAGGTCGCAATGAAGAGTGTTGTAAAAAATATCGAAGTATTTGAGTGACCGCCTAGAAATGATCATCTCAAGGGAACTGGAGTTACTCATTGGTCGTGTAAACGCATATGAGATATCTGATTGAGTGATAATTTAGTACAGAAGAGCACCAATAAGAGAACCTTGGAGAGTCAAATCGTTGAACATCGGGCTAGTTGAGCTATGATTTGTTATATTTTGTATATCGTGATTAATAATTATTAGTATACTTTAGAGTTATTATGTACACTTATTTGTAATTTTGTAATCCCGAGTTGCTACGAAGAAGTAATGAGATCAAGGGATTTACGAGAATTATGAAGATGTGAGGTGAAGATAAAAAAACCCGAAGACCTACCGTTGATCCTAAAGTGAAGAATCAAACAAACAAACAGAAGACCGGTGACCTACGGGAGGAAGAAAGCTAATCCACAACCAGGTCCCGACAAAGACGTGGTTGCAGATATCATGAAATTCGAGAAGAAGACCTCGCCAGAGATCCGCGGTTGTGGAGGTGAATTCTGCGATCGCGAGATTGTGGCGGAAATATTTTATTTTTGTAATTTTGTAATTCTTTCATGTTGGTGCAGGAAATTCCATTCATCTTCAAATTTTTATTACCTTATCTATTCTAGGTAGAAGTCCAGTCTTGTTAGGTTTATGCTTCTTTTCTTAATCATTATAATAATTAGACTTTTATTTGGAGAACTCTTTTATTCCTTTTCTAGTTAGATTTTTACTAGTGTAAAACCATAGGTTCTCCATAGAACTAGAGATGTCATATATTAAAATGCATAAAATATTTCATATCTTCTTTGTTTTTTTATGCTATGGAGAACTATGTTCTTTGATTCATCTAACGATTGAAATCATCGTTGATATTGTTGTGAGGTTCAAAAATATTCTCCATCCATATATGTTTATTGTATTAGTTCTCTTGTTCTTGAATTTAGATTGTGTTGATCTATCTAGTATGATTATCTAGGTTAATTGATATTGTTCACACTATTATGATTTAAGTACTTTGAATAATAAATCTATTAAAGTAGAAATTCAAGATTGCAAGAGTGTAAGTAATTTGACTTATGTGTATTGTGAAGGAGAATTAACTACATGTAAATATTAATGTAAGGAATTTGGTTGAAAATTATAATTGCATGTATCGCATATAAATTTCGTCTTATTGTTATAAATAATTCGGTCCTGGCATTTTTTTAAAATTAATCAATAAATGAATATTATCATGGTTTGTCTCTCTGATAACTATATTTGTTGGGAATGAGAGCAATAATTTGTCTTGAATGAATTTGAGAATCTGCGATCAACCTGTGATGGTGATGTGCGGATATCGTTAGATGAATTGTTTTTTTACAATCTTGATTGAATCTTTGTTTTTATTCTTGTTTAAATTAGTTTCAAATAAACAAATCTTTCAAAATTCCCATATATGTTCTTTTCAAAATTAATAATTAAATTTTGCTTACTTGTGAGACAAAAAATTTTGGTCCTTTGGATTTGACCCTTACTTGCCAACTGTATTATTTGTTTTAAGTTTTAAGGTTTTGTAAATTTTACTATGATAGGGCTGAAAAGACTGCGTAAGTAGGCCTCTGTCAAGCTGTGAAGCTAATCGCAACAAAAATAATTGAAATCAATGTAGCATCAATCATGCCAACACGTTGAATAATGTCCATAATGTATACAACCTGATAAAGGAAGAGATCACATGTCGAACGAGAGACCACCGAACCATAAAGTTCCTAAATCGTGACCAAGATCCTTAATAGAAAATTTGTGATTGCTGCGAGAGATAAATGAATGAATAAGATCAACATATTTTCTTGTTAGAATGATGTCGTCAACGTGGACGAGGAGATATAGAACCTTGGAGCCTTTAATAAAAATACAGTATCAGTTGGACTGCAAACAAAACACTGACCTCGTAAGTATATGCTGAATCGCTTGAACCATGCCTGGAAACCTACTAAAGACCATAAATGGCCTTATGGAGACGGAAAATATGGTTAGGGAAAATATTGTCATGATACTCAGTAGGCTATTCTATGAAACTTAATAATCAAGAGTGTCATTGAGGAATACATTCTTAACATCCAAACAATGCAAAGACCAGTTCCAAGTCATAAGACAAACAACATAGTTAGGGAAAAATGATTGTGATACGTAGAAGGCTATTCCATGAAACTTAATAATCAAGAGTTCCATTGAGGAACACATTCTTAACATACAACTGGTGAAAAGGCCAATTCCAAGTCATGATCAAAGAAAGGACACACACAATGTGGAGCCTTTGATAAACGTACTAAAAGTGTGGGTGAAATCAAAATCAGGAAATTGAAAGAACCCTCGCACGACTAGCCTCACTTTATAGCGAAGAAGAGAGCCATCGGAGTGGAACTCCCGTCTATAGATCCACTTCGAGCCTACAACATTTACATAAAAAGAACATGGAACAAGATATGTGTCTCTTGTTGCTGAAGTGCCTACTTCTCATTGTCCATGTTATAACCTAACAAGGATCCTTAAGGATCCAGCGCTAGCCTTAGGCTCAAATTCATATAGAGGATCTGCAACAAATTTATTGATAACATAGCTGGGAAAAGAGCAAGGTTGGATGTAACATGTACGAGTGTGAGTCATTATAGTATGGATCTGTCGAGGTGGAGATGGATGAGGTGGAGGCTGTAACAGAGAGGGTGTAGGAGACCCGATAACAAGAGTATCATGTGGGCAAGGTACTGGAGTAGCCAAAACATCATCAATAGGAAAAATATTACTTGAAGAGGCCAGGATTGTCACCGTGGAAGAAGAAGGAATATCATCAGAAGCAGGTGCATGTGTATAAGAAGGAACCAAATCAAGTGGGTACAAAAATATAGAATCGTCCAGAGAGAAGAAGATACGAAATCAGTGCTATCGGCATATGGAAAGTAAATGTCATCAAAATGAGCATATCTGGTGACATTAATCTTCTGAGATGTAAGATCGATACATACACACATACATATATGTATTTGTGTGTATATATATATATATATTCTTTGTACCAGGAATTGTAGCCAAGAAAAATGCATGGAAACTTTGGGGAACAAGTTCGTCATCTGCATATGGATGATTATACGCAACCACATGCATGTAAGTTAGTGTATATATGAACCCTTTCATAGATAACTTCTAATGGAAAATGCCCGCCAAGAAGAAGAGTAGGCAATGAACAGAAAAATTTGTATGTTAGGGAATTCAGTATGTGGGGATGAGGGTCCAGTAACATTTTGACAAGTGTAAATGGATTGAGAAGTTAAAGGTAGTTTTTGTTTTTTAATTTCTTTTCTCATTTTTCCCTAAGCTATTTGACACTTATCAAAATATTATTGGAACCTAAAACCCACATACTTAATTCCCCCAACATACAAAATTTTCTAGGCAATCAATTGATGGTATAAGTGGTTGCAGGAAAAGTGACATATTGATGAGAAAGAGGGACATGTGAGTGGTAAAACATAGACATATATATTATAGTAATGTGACAGTATAACATAGACATGACCATTCTACTTAGGAGTATACTAGCAAGAAATTTGAAGATGAATACCATTGGTCTGAAAATGTAAACGTAAGTGACCATTGGTAAACTTTGTTCTGCCATCACTTTTGGAAAATCGTAATGCTATAAGAGAGGTGCTTCTCTAAACAGACATCAAAGTGATCATAAACTTCCCAAATATCATGTTTACGAAAAAGTGATTGAACTTATGAGAACCGAGAATAATCATCAATAAATACAACATAGTAAGAGAACCCATCACCATATAATACAAGAAAAGGCTTCTTATAAATCACAATGAATAATATCAAGTAATCTGGTCATGCTTTGTTTTCATAAAAAAAAAGATAAACATTTTTCTCTAGTCATTTCACACTGGGTACAAAGGACCATCTTTGACAAAATCGATGACACGGATTAGGTGCCAGATGCACGTAAAGTGGAAATAACGGAATGTGAAACATGATCAAACCTAACATGCTAGGTCTCAAAAGAGGCTCGATGTCCATTTAATTCCACAAAAGACAATAAGGTGGATGAACTACAATCTTATACATAAAGTCATTTCTAACAATAGGCATGATGAAAATTATACTCGGAAAAATTATTGAATCTAAAGCTCTTATACCATGAAAAAGTGAAATCCACTAGTCACTAATATGCTTCATTGATCTCAATATCTATATAGTACATAAAAGATAAGCCCAACACTATACATGGGAGGGATATGTATGATCAATCAAATATGTTCGATCACCTAAGTTCTCAACCAGCATTTATAATAGTATTCCTGCGGAGGAAATTTGATAAGGATGTGGCGTTGATCCATAAGGCCAACTTGAATCTCAACATTGAATAAGAGTAAGAATAGTTCTCCGTATGAACTCTATCATTGATCGACCATGGAAGAACTTCCCTATTAGAACAAATGGGAGGTCACAAGACAAAGCTTGGATCATCTCTCATATGAGCATATATGATTACTCTACGGTGGAAAAATTGAAGGATGTGGTTCAGTTCTAGGGTTGGGTAATTCTTTATATTGACTAATATTTTAGCGAAGTAGGGCGAGCTACCTCTGAGAGAAGAGACTGCCATGTTGTGAAGAATTAAGTAGCTATTAGCAGCTGCTAATTACTCGTTATTGGTCGTGTAATGAGAATGATTTAGGAATTGATAGAATGGTAAAGTATGAGGGAGATTAGAAAAAATTCAAAATATTCCAATACTCCCTTTATTTTTTAAGTTCGACACACATTTCTTTTTAGTCTATTTTTCATAAGGATGAAAAACTATTCTTCTCCACTCATTAATTTTTTTACTCCCAACATTCGATTCTCTCCATATTATTCAATTTATTTAAATAAAACTTTAAATCTACTGAGTCAATTTTAGTGAAATAAAGGGAGCATGTGACTTTTCTTTGCGTTAATTAAAACATTTAAATTTACTATGTCAATTTTAGTGAAATATAGGGAGCATGTGACTTTTCTTTACTTAAATTTTTTTGCATTTTTAACTATTATTTACAATAAAGAGTAATTTTGATGCGCATAAGTGCATGTGCAATGGGAGGTTTTTTTGTGATTTCTTACTTAAGAAACACAAAGAAAGCACAAAATCCCACAGTGGAATTCATAGTGGTTTCTTTGTAAATAAATCGATGGGTGAGCTTTTAATATAGCAACCACCCCATACATCAACCCATGTGCCCTTGCCCGCGCTAACGCGGATGCCATTTTTTATCCCCTGGTGGGACACGTGGCACAGTTTGGTTGGGCCACGTGACCCTTAAATGTCCCCCATCTTTTTAAAATAATCATTGATTTGGGACACATGGCAGCACGCGATTGGGCCAAGTGTCCCACCCGAAATCAATTTTTAAAAATTTATTTGTTTCATTTTTTTGAAAAAGTTAATTGTTTTCAATTTCATTTTTAATTACATTTTCTATTTCATTTTTTTAGATTTTATAAATTAATTTATGTTACTATTTAATTTTATTTCAAAATTTTATTTTTTTGAATAAAATGAAAATAAATTATAATAGTAAAATTGTATTAATAAATTTTATATTTCAATTTATTTTGGATGGATAAATTTATTCAAATTAAATAATAAAGGTTAAACTTAATGAGTATGATAGAGAAAATCATGTGGTCAATGAAGTGATTTCTTAGTAGTTTCTACTATTGTGGAGGTAAAAATCGGAGTTATATCTTTGTAAAAAAATTAAGATGGAAGAGAGAAATTGAATATTAAATGGAAAGGAAATACAAGAGTGGGTTATTTGTGGATTCAACCATCGTACATGGTGTAACCCATTTAAATTTCGAAATCACATTATTATTAAATAATGAATTCAATCAAAGTTATAATGTCAGAAATGTCCCTTGTTTTTAGAACATTAAATCAGCAATCGCCAATCAGCATTTCATCCAGCAATAGTCCCTGTAGCAGTGGTCCTCGGATCGTCTTCTTCCATCAGTAGTGGTGAAGTGTAATGATTTTCCACTTGTATTTTCACGAGTCTCACCTGCGTTCTATAGGCCAAATTTTTAAAAGAGTATTGTTATATCATGTGTTGTATTTTATTAGTGTACGCCTTAATGCGTATATACGCATATAATATTAATTTTAAATTTTAAAAAATAAAAACTAGTCCCCTTTCCTGCTTTTTTTTCATCCACCTAATCGTGCATTCCGACTAATCTACCGCCGCCTTTGCTCCGCCGACACTACCACCGACCACTAGCCTCCCCAGCCCCTCCCGACCCCAGCCCAGCCTAGCCAGAAACAATCTCGCAGCCCAACCCAAAACTCCACTCCGGCGAAGAACCAAGGCTGGGCAT
>JAULKK010278416.1:0-14627 GCA_032355705.1 Rubia peregrina
TCTCTAAGAATCCGGTCCAGCACTCGAGAACAAAGCACATTGATATAAGACATCATTTTATTAGAGATTTGGTTGAAAGAAAAGAGGTGGTGGTAGACTATGTTCCAACATGCGAACAATTTGCAAATTTATTTACCAAGTCATTGTATGCCTCAACGTTTGAATTTCTTAGGAAACACCTTGGTGTGTGTCGAATGTAAGGTAAGCCTAAGAAATCCATTGTATAGTATGTATATTTTTGGTTCAATTTTTGTTTATTTCGAAAAACAGAAATACAAAAAAATAGAAAGAAAGAAAATAAAAAAATTAGCGGTTGAAGAAGAGGTTTGAAGTGGTTGGATAGTATGTTAGAACTTAAGAGGAGACGTGATTTGACAAGAGAAGTAAAGGTAATTATTGTCTGGAAAAGGTAAAAGTGAAGGCACGGTTAGTAAGGTGGAAAGTGAAGAAGTTGTATTTGGTTTAAATTCTTCAAGCTCTCCATATTCCCTCTTTTATGCACTACACTCTCCCACTTCTACCAATATTCTCAAGCTCTTTGGCAGTTATTCTACCAAGATTTTCTAAAGAAATCCATGAACTCCCTAACCTGCTCCAAACTCCTAGCCGAGATACTTCCAAAAATGGCCAGAATTCAAAAGTCGTTCTTCCTCACTATTGGCGAACCCGTGAAATAAGATAGAAATGTGGAAGGATCTACCTCTTCCAAACCAGTGGAGTATGTGTCAAGCACTGAGAAGCAGAAGTATCAAAAGGTAACTGTCTCAAAATCCACTGAAATAGTTTGGAAGGATAAAGTGTTTGATTCTCTAGATGATTTTTCTAAATGGATTCTAGCCAATCGTGTTCCTATTGATTTAAGAAATTTAGAGAATATGAAGGTTGAATTTTAGACGTTAAAATGGATGAAGTTCTGTCTTGAGATATAGGTGACATGTACTACATTGAGTGCTTTGATGTTAAACTGCTGAGAGGAAAATATAAGGAATATAGAGGCAAATACATATTCCATGTCTATTGATATATCCCGAGAAAGAGTTATGAGAAGTTAGAAGAGATCTCAGAGGAAGATGCTGTAGGATTGAAGGTTGTGAAGTCCACTGATCAGATGAAGCTGATCAAATTTGATTCTGATAATGCAAGAAGGATTGAGGAGCTAAGGGCTGTGAAACCTCCAGTCATATGATTACTGAAAGTGATGATGACGCTGAGGCAGGTTATGTTCCAACATACCAGTCAACAGTGGATAAGAAAGTTGATAATACCGGCTTAGACACTGCTAAGGAAAGAGCAAAGAATGATGATTTCCTTATGCATGGTGATGCAGCTTCTGAAAGCTTGAAGATAGGGGGATAAGGCCCCACGTTTGAATCTGCTGGAGCAGAGGAAGAAGCAAAGTATGTTCCAACACATGTGCAACATGTTGGAACACATGGGGGTCTGAGCAAAAGTGAGTCGAGCAGGGTCCTGATCTTGGTTATTCTATTGACGAGGTTCTGGATGAATTCATTCAGACTATGAAGGAACAGAGGAAGATTGATGTGGAATAATCATCTCAGCCATCCAAGAAGGTCAAAGTGGCTCTACCTTCTCCAAGGAAGAAGAAGACTAGAACCATCTTAACTCCCTCTCCTGTAAGTGATACTTACTATGAGATTTATTATGATGTGAACTGTGAGGAAATGAGGGAGATATTTTCTCAGAGAAAGATGATAGCCGAGAGGCCTGTAAACTTGGAAGTGTACAAACCCAGCGGGTTTGAGATTTTCTTGAATTAGTTGGGATGAAGAAGGCTGCTACAGGATTCATGGACTACAACAGACAGATTATCTGTGAGGTGTCCAACATGATGGCTGGAAACATGGAGAATGACTCACCCTGGTGTGACAGGGCCTATGTGAGGAAAAATAGTAAACTTCTCGGCTGATAAGATCAATAAGCTTATGGGGCTGAAGAACCCATATTTTGAAGGAGTGTTTGATGAGGGAATGGAGGTCTCGGATGATCAGATCTTAATGGTGATTTCAGGTGGTGTGAAGACTGTATAGGGGGCTACTGGTTATTCAAAGGCATCATGCCTGACTTCAAGGTTTTTCGGGCTGTACCAGTGGCAGTAATTTGTTGGATGTCATCCACCAATACAACAACATTTACACGAGAAATGGCCATGTTGCTTCACTGTGTTGGAACACAGATGCCAATGAACCTTGGACTTCTTATTCAGCAGGCCATAATGTGGCAAGAAATCTCTCCAAAAGGCTAAGCAAGCCCTGGTATATCCGTGCATCATATCAGCTTTGGTTCATGGTGAAAGAGTGAAGTCAAAGCCAAAGGATAATATTGTGGAAACCGAGCCATTGAAGTCCAATAAGAAGACCTTTGGGCTGAGGCAAGTAAATGACTTACCATGAAAGCCTAAGAGGAGAGATTCTACTTCACCCAGCAAGAACACTCAAGCAAAGTTGATGGGACTGAATTCTAGGTTGGGTGTCATTGCCGTCCAGATTGCTGCTCTGGAAGCTGAGAAGTCCAAACTTGAAGAAGAGAAGGCTCGTTTGAAAGTTTAGGAAGCTGCTCCTGAACTGGATTGATAGTTGAAGAAATATATTCCACCAGATTTTATTAGGTTCAAGGGGAGCTGACTTTGTATTATGCTGGCCTATTTATTTTTTGGCATGTTTATTGCCCCCAAAGTGGGAGATGGATTATTTTGGAATTTTGGTTTCATAATTTCTGAATTAATTTCTGGTTTCTTTGTACTTATTAATTCGAAGTTACATATGTTCCAATATAGTGGATTTCTAAAATTCTGATGGCTAGGTAGATGAAAGTTTTTTCTTTTGGTTTTAATTATTCCAAGATGGTTGGGTCCACAAAATGCTAAAAGGGAGATTGTAAAATTATGGATTATTTATATTGACATTTGTGAACTAGTGTTAAAGAAGGAAAATATTTCATGTTGGAACATACTGCCGAAAATCAGATTTGGCGAGAAGAATATTGCGATGGAATTTGTTTTATGGAAACTTGGATATTACGCAATATTTAGCACATCCTTTAGAAGCATAATGGAACTATGAAAAATCCCAATATTTATGGAATAAGATCTATGGAATATTATGAGATAGTTGAGATAAGAAAAATCCCTTTATTTATGAGATTTGAATATGCTTCAGAAGAAGATAAGGAATAGGAATATTATGGAGATAATTATAAGCAACTCTGATATGCCAATGGACTATATATAGAGTACATTATACGTTTGCAAAGTAACGAATTAAACCGAGAAAATCTGCACATCATATTTCTATCTTCGAGAGTATTTGCGAGAGCCAGAATGATCATGTTCCAACATACACGACCTGTGTGCTAAAGTTCAGAACTTATGTCTTAATTCCTCATAAGGAGGAGATCCAACGTCGACAAGTTTCGAGGTCAGAGGGAGTCTGATCAAGGCGGGTCGGTAGCAATGGGAGCTTGCAAAATCCACACGTTTAGAATTAGAAAAGATAAGTATAGTTGTATGGTGTACTTTGTACTAAATCTTTCTGATTAGTGGATTTATTATGAAGTGGGCATGACCCAACAGATGTAGGTGGATTTCATCGATCTGCGTAACCAAGTTAGCTTTTATATACTTGGTTAAGTTAGACTTTGTTGGAACATAGGATTACTAGTTAAGCTAAAACGGTATAACCAGTTTTTCGGAAGTGGCTCTTCAAGTTAATCAATCTACAGCCTCTATATCTCATATTCCCTCTTAACTCTTGCTTATTTGATTTTATACGGTATTTAATAATCATGTTTAACCATTTATATCTCTAACTATAAATATAATAATTATTATGAATAAAAAATTAATATTTAGAAAATAGACGTTAAGATGAATCTAACAAAATCTCACATTATATTTTTATTACATAGGAGTATATATTAGTTAAAATTTAGGGTAAAATTTTATAAAATTTGATTTTGAAAAGGTAAATAAGTAAATTTTAGTGGAAGTTGATAATAAAATTGTTCAAAATTCTCACTAAAATTTTGAATTTTGTCATTAATGTTCATAAACACCATAGACTAGCTACTGAGTTAAGTGAAAATAAACATGCTTAAGCCTATCCAAACAACCTAATATACATAGAGTTGGATGAGATAGTCTCAACCAAGTTTTATGATGAGGCAGATGATTCATTATTACAAACTTAAACTAATGTAACACTTTGAACTGTTGTTTTAGATGCTAATAGTAATAAGTTGGACCTATTGCAACATTTTTACAAGTATTACCTTAGTTGATATTATATTAGATCTAGCATAACATTTTTCAAGATTTGGGTAACACTTTTTAAAGGTTTAAGTAGCACTTTATACGCTATTGTAACATTTTAATAAGTGTTGTTAGAAAAAGTATTACAATAGATCTAATTTATAGGAGTGTTTTAAGTACAATTATTTAAGGATGAAATGTGATATGGGGTACTTTCTGTAATTATTAAAACATTACTTATTCTCTTGTCTCACCATAATCTGGTGTGAGACAATCTCATATAATTTTTTCCTCAACCAAATAATTCACATACGCGTGAAAGAATAACACTCCCTTTGTCCCATCAAAATTGGCATAGTTTGACTTTATAAACCAATTACATCAATGTTTAACTACTAATTATGTAATAGTCTTTAATAGTAGTAGTTAATCATTGATGTAATAGTCGGGGCCACAAGAGTTTAGGAACGATGACAATATGTATTCAACTACATATAATACTACATGATAACAGTCTACATATACACTGATTGAATAAAATGGTCAAAGTTGGTCAACTCCAAAAAATCAATTTCTTTTTTTGTTTGGACAAAATACTCGATCCTCTCTTAAACCGTAACCTTTATCAATACTGTTTTTCTTTCTTTCATCCAATGATGGATTTGGTGGCTGCGCAAACTACCTCTGTAATCTTCCGGCAAATATTTTTACAGGAGGTGGGTGAAGAAAAGCATGTGGATCCATCACCCTTCAAGGTAGAGGAGTAGAAAAGCGAAGATATTTGTAATTTGGTTTTACCTAATTATATCAATTATTACTACCATATTCCAACTTAACTTATAACTAAGTATGCAATAAAGAAAAACATAAATACACGAGACTTGGTTACGCAGTTCGGTGAAATTCAACTACATCTACAGGGCCTGGCCCAGTTCAGAATGTATCCGCTAATCAGAAAGATATAGTACAAAGTACAACATACAATCATATTATCTTATCTAATTATAACACACAAATTCTGTAAGCTCCCATAGCTATTGATCTGCCTCCCTCTGGTCTCAAAATTCATCGAAGTTGGATCTCTTCCTCCCAAAGAATTAAGGTATACGATTTTGAACTTGATCACAAGGGTATGATCATGTTGGAACATAGACGAAAGATCTGGATCACTTTCTCAGAATAAATGAAAATCTGGATGCATAATTTCTTCAATTAAAAGCATAAGTAACTCAGCCTATGCTCTGTAAATACCAGTAGCATGCATCATCTTCTGTGTGAAAATAATTCCTTCTCCATCTCAAATTTTGATTACAATCAAATCTCTTGGATATAGGAATTATCAAATATAATCCCTTAAAGAAAGGAATTAAAATATATTCCATCCAATCAAACAAAATCCTTTACAAAAAAAAATATAACCAAATCAATTCCAATTTCCATACATCCCAACCAATCACATAAATATAAGAATTGATATATTCTTCAATCACAACTTATGGATATAAATATTGCCTCTTGGATCTCAATTTCAAGTTTCTTATATCACCTGAACTTCCTTCTTTGATGTTTCAGCACAAACTATTCCATATTCGCATAGTTTCCACAAATTTCCAATTAACCAAATATGGATTTTACAATCTCCCCATTTGGGATTTTATGGACCCATCAATCTTTTGAACTCTCAATGCGAAAACTATGGAAACAAAAGAATTAATATAAATCCACTTTGGACGTTGGAACATGAGGTCGAAAATATAACTCCCCTTAATTCCATAACTAAAATAATAAATCACCTCAACACCATGTTGGAACATCAAACAGATGAATACTAATTAATACAAGAAATCCGAGAATATGATTTTTTTCCCCAAACAACCAGAAATCCAATCAAGATATCTAATTAATACTTCCCCTTGGGGCCATAATACATGTCGAAGAAAAAACACAATGAAATCAACAAAAATACTAGACAATTAGGCTTCATCAATGGCATCCAACTGAACCAAATCTGCTTCTAATGCTGCAAGTTGAACCTGAAGTGCATCAATCTTAGCCTTAATAGAAAGTTTCTTGGCCTTCTTAACTTTCTTTGCTACTGCTACAGAGGAAGGTCCAGCGTCTGTCACTGTCCAAGGAAGGTCGTGGATTTTTCTTGTAGAGAAAGTTCTAGAATTTTCCTTAACATGAGTAGTGGTGACAAACACATCATCATCATCATTGGCCTTCACTTTCCCTTCTTTAGCAATGCAAAGATGTTACACGGATGTGGCAGAGAGTTCTTCACCATTGCAGACACAACTTGAAACACTATATTTTCTTGAATAATCCGGCAAAGATTAACATGAATCTTCTGTGAAATATAATATAGTAACTTGGCCAGTTCTCTGGTTCAAACTGAAGTGTTTGTAGATGGAATCTAGCTTGGAACAAGCAAAAATACCTGCTGGTCAGGCAAGATGTAGCAGCATTTTCCTGTGATAGCCGTTGAGACACTAATCCACTAGATATCTCATTCAATATTTGATCATTTGTTAAATCCTAATCCTCAGCATATGGAGTCACAAAATCAGGTGTGGATAGACCAATCACTCTGCTAATCCTCTCAGTACAAAAAATGATCACTTTGCCACGTACAGAAGCCTAGCCATACCACTCGGAGTCAACATCCAAATATCCTTCCATTACATTGGCATCATATTCTTGCACCAATTCTCTGTTAAATTCCTTGTACACGGTGGCAGTAGTTGTAAAACCCAAATAGTCAAGGAAGGTTGTAAAGTTACTTTCCTTGTATGATTCTAGATCAAGTGGCATCTCTGCAGTGATGTTACTTTGGCTAATTGTTTCCCAACTATCTTGACAACCTCCATCAAAGAAATATGAGTTCAGTGCATCCTTGGCTGAGGGTGTATGTCTTGAACTCTGACCAACTTCCCTTTTTAAACCTTTTTTAAAAGTTGAGCTAATTTTGAGGCTGCCTCATCAACCTTCCTCTTTGATCTCCTTGGAAAAGTTTAAACAAAATCATCCATAACTTCATCATTGGAGTAAACAAGGTTCTGCATATTCTCCTCCTGAATCTCCCGTGTTGGAACATTAGTTCGAGCTTCAACTTCTTCATTCTCTTCCTGCTTAAGAACATCATCAACTCTAACAACTCCATCAACTTTATCATTCTGTGTGCCTGATGTTGGAACATCATCAAGGCCTTGTTCTGAAGCTTTAACATGTTCTCCCTCTATCTTCATTTCAGGAGTTAGAACATGATCATCCCCAATTACATCTCCCTGTTCTACAGGCTGATTTTCATCTGGTGTTGGAACATGATCAGTTCCACCCCCCAAATCATAGTCCACATCATTCACTGATGTTTGAACATCAATTGCACCAGCATCCTAAGTTTCACCAACCTCCATATCAACGGTTTCTCCCCCTGTCTCATTATCATCCAGAACCTCAATAATTAGTGGGGGTGTTCTTAAGTCTCTTATACTTCTTGGGTAATTCCTGATCACAGATCTAAATAGACTTAAAATCAGAGGATCTCATAGTGCTAAATCTACCATGCCATTCTTTTATCCTTCTTAGTCTAAGCTTTATTGGTCCAGAAGCTCTTGTGTAAACACATAGACACTTTCTTCCCTCATACTTTATGCATTCCAACTCAGTAAGTCTATGATTCAAGTCCTCATGTACTGAATATCCCCAATAACACCTTTAACAAAATGACTTAAATCATACCCATTAATCTTCCTGATAGGGACTTATAAAACCTTAAGCAATCATCACAATATTTGAACCACTGACCATTAATGTAAAATATTTCTCTTTGCAGAACTTAACTGATGGTGATAAGGGAGAACCCCTTGACTGAACTGAGGAAACCACTTCCACTCCTTGTTCTAGTATGCCGTCACAAGGTTCCAACATTGAGCTCTCTGTGAGATTTATCTCTTTCTCAGTTTCGTCAAACAGCTTCTTGAAGTTCTTCCTTCTTTCCATGTTGAGAATTGATGGTGAGCTTTTACAACAAAATTTTTTTATAGCCTCTTCTCCATAGGGTTTTATCACAAAAAATATGAACACAATCTCCACAATATGAAGAATATGGAAAGATATTTGGGAGAGTGGTTGTGAGAATAAGGTATGGGAGAAGAAAGATGGAAGGTAAAAATTTGAAAAATATTTACTTTCCTTTCTCTATAATCGCACCGCAATTTTTTCTCTTTCCAAGGTCACGATTACCACTTTTCACCTTCCAGCCCTCAAAACACATAATGTCTCCAAAGACTTATTAAGTTCCCAAATTCCAACATGCACACTTCTTCCATATTTTTGTTCTTTTTCTACTTTCTATTTTTTTGTATTTATATACACAAACAAAAATACTAAAAACTAAATAAAAGCTAATAGGAAAAAATACCTCAGACAGGACATACACCTAAGAATTGTCTGAGAAGCTCAAATGTTGTAGTATCTAATAGTTTAGTAAAGATATTTGCAAACTGCTCCAACGTTGGAACATAGACAACCACCACTTCCTTTCTTTCAATCAAATCTCGAATAAAGTGATGCCTTATATCAATTTGCTTAGTTCGAGAATGTTGAACTAGATTTTTTGATATATCAATGCCACTCTTATTGTCACATAATACCTTTAGAGACCCTTCTTTAATTCCATAACCATCCAACATTTGTTTCATCCATAACAATTGTATACAACAACTTCCAGCAGCAAGATACTCAACTTCAGCAGTTGATAAAGAAATTGAAATTTGTTTTTTGCTATATTATGATACTAGATTCGTACCAATAAAGAAACATCCACCAGTGGTGCTTTTACGATCATCTGCATTGTCAACCCAATCAGAATCACTACAACCAATCAGATGAGAGTCTTTATTTTTAGAATACCATATTCCATAATTAGAAGTCTCACTAACATATCGAATCATCCTTGTTACTGCATTCAAGTGAGATTCCTTAGGATCAACCTAAAATCTTGCACACACACCTAGGCTGAAACATATATCTGGTCGACTTGCTTTGATATACAACATACTCCCAATCATACTCCTATACAATTTGTGATCAACTCCAACCCCTTTCTTATCCTTCACCAATTTTTCAGTAGCCCCCATCGGTGTTCGTACAGCTCGAGAATCACTCAGTCCAAATCTCTTCACCAAATTCAAGGAACACTTAGTTTGATTTATAAAAAACCAGTTTTTTTTATTGCTTCACCTAAAGTCCTAGAAAATATGTGAGTTCTCCAACCATACTCATCTTAAACTCATCCTGCATCAAAGTTACAAAATCCTTTACAATAGATGGTGAAGTAGAGACAAACACAATATCATCAACGTAAATTTAGGCAATTAATTTTCTTGATGATTTGTTAAACAAAAATAAAGTGCGATCTACTCCCACTTGACGATAACCTTTTTTAATGAGAAAGTTAGTAAGTCCCTCATACCACGCCCTCGGTTCTTGTTTAAGACCATACAATGCCTTCTTGAGTCGATACACATGATGTGGATAGTGAGGATCCTCAAATCCTACAGGTTGCTCAACATAAAATTCTTTACTAATCACACCATTAAAAAAGCACTTTTGACGTTCATCTGGTACAACGTAAAATGCATAGCACAAGAAATAACAATTAAAATCTGAATAGATTCTAACCAGGCAACCGGTGCGAATGTATCATCAAAATCAACTCATTCAACCTAAGTATACCCTTGAGCAACCAACCTTTCTTTATTCCAAGTACTATGGCCATCAACATCAGATTTGTTCTTGAAAATCTATTTGGTGCTAATAACATTTATACCTTTGGGACGGGGAGTGAGATACCATACATCATTGCGTTCAAATTGTCCAAGTTCTTCTTGCATTACCACAATCCAATACTCATCAAGTAGAGCTTCCTTGTAATTTTTTGGTTCAATCAGAGAGATGAAGTATTGTAATCCTGCAAGTTCTCTGTAGTTTATTCATAGTAATGTATGAGTTCTCTTGATGCTGGATTCAAGTTGAACCTATGTTGGAACATGAGATGGTGAAGTGGGAGTGGATGTTCCAACATGATCAACTTCTTCAAGTTCAGCAGGTAAATACTCTGATGTTCCAACATTGACTGATTGGTCAGGTGGGTTGTTCTGTGTTGGAACATGATCTGAGTCTAGTTCATCTTCTCCTTCACCAGAGACCTGTTTATCATCAAAATAATCTAGATGACATTAATAGATTTCATAAGAGTATTTGTACGAAGATTGTACACCCTGCCATGATCACTACGAATTCTGACAATCTTTTCAACTGAACTTACTTTCTCTGTGTAATTTTATCACCCAACTTCTGAAGACATCCACAATATTAGATTTTTATTTAAGAAACGCCACACAAGTGTATCTGGAAAAATCATCAACACACATAAAAATAAACTTCTTGCCACTCGCTCTAGGTTTATTGAGTGAACCCATCAAATCCATGTGCAGTAATTCAAGATTTTTTGAGGTGGTGAGGTAATCGAATCTGTTTACATTTATTGGCATGGTCCACACAAAATTCCCTTTTGTTAGTGAGTGTAGGCATACCTCATGCTGCTTTCAATTTTGCAATTTTCACCAAAGTTTTGTAGTTGATGTGTCTAAGCTTCTTGTGCCACATGGTTCCTTCATCTTGCTTAGAGCTTAGACATCTCATTTCTTGTTCTAACAAGTAATAGTTGTCTGAAGATTGAATTCCAGGGAGTAATTTATCTTTGCCATTTTCACTATGCATTTATCTTTATGAAACTCCACTGTCATATTGTTATCACACAACTGACTGATACTCAATAAATTAGCCTTCAAGTATTCTACAAGAAGAACACTTGTGAAAATAGGGAATCACTCGATTTACAGTTCTCCATTTATAACTACTTAACTCTTTATTTCATCACCAGGCATAACAAAACCACTATCGTACGGTTTGATCTTTGTAAAATACTCTTTTGTTCCATTAATATGTCGAGAACAACCACTACCAAAGTACTACAAGTCTCTATAGTGTGCAATAAGAGAAGTGTGACCAACAAGACAAGTATTAGTGTGCTTAGGAACCCATACCTTCCTGACCATATTTGATCGTTGAACATTGTCAATATTGGAACATGCAGACAGTTGTTGTCCATTAATGATGTCTCTGAGTAGCTTAAAGCATTGCTCTTATATATGACCTTGATAGGTGCAGTAGTAGAAAATAATAGGTTTGTGCTTCAGTGTTCTAATCATTTTCCTCTTCATTTATTTAACCTCTTATTTGAAGTCTATTGTGCTGCTCGATGGCTTTTCGTAGCCCATACCTTGTCTGTTTTCAAAGTTCTTCCCCATAGTCAATATGTCATCTAGTTTTTCCTTTCATGTGTTCAACTTGATAATTACTGCTTCAGCCATATCAGTTTCTATTAGTTGTTAAACATAGATGCAGTTTTAACTGGTCAATCTCATCTCTGAGTTTTATAACTAGAACCAACAATGCCTTCTCCTTCTCAGCAAGTTGATTTTTCTCCATTTTCAAGGCTTTATTTGTGTCAACAACATTCAACCATAACTCATACATATTCTCATATGCCTTGTAGATATTTTCATCTTTCACAGCAGACTTTCATCATTACTAGAGGAGTCGTCAACACTAGATTTTTCTGTGTTGGAACATACAACCTTATCTGTTTGTGCCATATTGGAACATACATCGTCAGTTTCTAATAAATCATGGATTTTTTCTCCAAATTATACAAAATTGCTGGTAAGTTCCTCTTCATCTTTCTCCCTTTCTTCATCTTCACTGTTTCTATCAAGAATTAGCACATTCAGCCTGAATGTGTCTGTATGACTGTATCCCTCACATTCTCTAAATTGAATCTGCCATGGCTGCTTTGTTTCACCATTCTAATTTCTTGAGAATTGCTGATTCGCTTGTTCAATTAGTGCTCCACGGTGATTCTCAATGTCTTGCGCCCGAGATCTATTACCACCAGATCTTTCTTGTGATTTTTTATTCACCAATTTTTTTAGCATTCTTGAGAAATTATTAGTAATAAATGTAAGTTCTTGAATACCATCATCATTATCAACTTCATGGACGATCTTTGACGACGATGCTTTGAAAGCCAACTCTTTTTGTACTTTATTTGTAGGTTGTTCTAATGCCATCTTATAGGTTTGCAGTAATCACATTAGTTCATCTAATGTCATGGTGGCCACATCTCTTGCTTCTTCTATTGCTGCAACTTTCATAGAAAAATGTTGAGGGAGCGATCTCAAGGTCCTTTTCACCAGTTTAGACTCCTCGTAGATTTTTCCACGTTGGTAAGCCATATTAGTGATATCTCTTAGTTTTTCCATTGAACACGACAATACGATCATCCTCTTCCATCTTCAATTGTTCAAACTTTGTAGCTAACATCTGTAATTTTGATTCACATACACAACTTGTACCTTCATGCACTGTCTGCAAAATATCTCACAATTTCTTTGCCTGAGGACATGTAGAGATTAATTTAAATTTATTTTCATACACTGCAAGAAAAATGACCTATTATTTCTCCCCTTTTACCTCAGTTTTTTTGTTAACATCAAATAACTGAGGTAAAAATTTCTTTTATCTCGGTTATTTTTTTGAAGTAAAAGATTTTATTACCTCGGTTATAAAAAAATGAGGTAAATAATGGATTTTTTACCTCGGTTATTATATGAACCGAAGTAAAAGGGTTTTAAAATGAGGTAAATAATGTTATCGAATAGCATGAAACGCCATTTTCACCGACATGTGTTGCAATCGACTACCGAAGTTGCATATATGTAATGGATATGTTAAAGTAAAGAATTTAACAGTGTTAGAAAAGAATGATGGTCGTGCACTTCTCCCCATTTTGGCGTCTCCCTCTTCCTAATATCCCGTCATCACAATTAATTTAGGGGTATATAAGAGGACAATTAGGGACTACAATAGCTAGCAATAATTGTGATACAAACACCTTCGAAATACTCCCCTCTTTCGTACACGTCCATTACACCCTTTGTTCAATGGTCTTTCATCGTAGAATTATGAAATGGTTTATAAAATCACGATCAAATCAAATTGTGCATATATATACTTGGTTAATTATATAATGTTTAAATAAGATAGTTAAATAATTAGAAAAAAGGAGTCATGAAATTATTCATACAAATAGTACATAAATGCGAAATAGAGTTGTCTTAGTTCCAACATAACTGAAAATGCAATAAACTCAATCAGCTCAGACAATGATAATCTTGAAGATGATTGACCCCCCAACTTATATCACCTCAAAAAATAAGGTGTCCCTGATGCATAGGTTTTTCTCCTAAGGAACTCGCCAAAATCCTTTAGGGTAAGGGCATTGATCTTACCTTACCCCGAGTAGTTTATGCGCCACTCTGTCCCATTGCACCTTAGCACTACGGGGTTCTTCTCAGTCGGCAAGAATTGTACAATCTCACACATAAATTATGAATAAGCGATGTCGCACACTAGTCGCTCAAACCGAAGTAGGAACGATGGACATGTTGCATTCATGAAATGGTGACACTCTAACAATTGCATAAAATAGGCAAATAAAGAGCACCTAAACCAAAAACAATTTAGGCACAACCTAATCGACAATTTAACACCCCAAAACCTCATTGATGAACCCTAATCCATCGACGCATCCTTACATGAAGTAAATAACACATTCACACACCATATACATAACAATTTCAATAGTAAATTGAAAATTTGAAATTAAAATAACCACATGTAGAAACCATACCTTTGAGATAATGGGTTTAAGGACTGTTGGAATTTGAGGGAAAAAATAATGTTTAAAGTGACGTATGAGATGGGCTCCAAATATATAGTCGTTACGTAGCGTTGTTAATTCTGCCCCAATGCAACGTCGCATGCGAGTCGACTAGATCGATACAATATCGACGGTATTGTGCCGTCGACTTGTCTATTTATGGGCATGACCATATCAACCCACTTGCATATCAAATGGGATTCTTTCAGACCAACTACATAACTGACATCGTATGTATGTCATTTTTTACAAAATCTGACCGACTTACTAGCGACGTCCGTCATGGATATATTTTTCCATAACAATTCAGCCCACTAGCATATCAACTGGACCCACGTTTGACCAAAACGAACATAAATGACCTTAATAACGGTAAACAGTTAATTAGACATTAGTAATTCATATTGTAAATGGCCATGAACTTCATTAATGCCGGGTTCGATCAGAATCGATTTTAACACAACTACTGAAGTTTTCTATTTTTACAATTAGGTCCCTCCAAGATGGTGG